>JBCNJP010013198.1:0-12680 GCA_039602395.1 Deinandra increscens subsp. villosa | reverse complement strand
TTGTATATATATACGATAGACAGATCAGTTTATGGAATTGTGCCCATAAGCAAAGAAGAACCATATTTCATATATATATTTGTTTGTTGAAAAAATATTCAGTTTTTTTTCTGGTTCAGCCAGTAAGTGTGCTGAAACTATTTGGAGTGGTCTCGGTTTGAACCATGAACTCAGCCTTTTTTCCTTGCTTGATTTTTTTTTATTATCAATTAGAGAAGGCTTGTCCGTCACTTAAACCCAACTATTCGCTCCATACGATGGCTGTTAATGCGCTTGTTTGGGCGGTGCATGCTTACGACGACACGTTTCAAGTTTCAAGCCACACGTTTTATATATCCATCTCAAGTCACATATACCAACATACTTCTGTCTCTCTCTTATCTAAACCCTTCATCACTCCGTATCACTCCTATCGTCACCATCTCTACCGGCGCCGGTTAAGTGTCACCGATTACACCGAGATGCTCTCTCTATCACTGATATGGTGGTGAATCCATGATGTCGTCGTTTGGTTTTTTTGAAGCAAATTAGTTAGGGTTTATTTGCAGCGCTATGATGTTGCTTTACGATTATGACTGTAGATTGCTGTGGTCGTCCTGAAGGTAACGGTTTCCGGTGCAGCAGTGGTTTCCTTCTTCATTTTTCATTTTCCCTTTCTGCTGCTGCACGCTAACAACACAAATGTAAATTGTTCTCTGTTTTTGTCGTTTTTAGCCAACGATCTCGCTACATTGATATCCATTTTCAAAATTTGCAGGTGATACCTCTCATTCATACTTCTATTGACTTAGTAAGGTTGAATTTCCTTCTTCGTTGTGTATGACCGATCGTTTCTAGGGCTTTAGTTGCCAATCGCATGTGTTTTAGTTTATCATAATTTTATATGATCTATGGATTGTCATTTTCTTTAGTTTCAGGTTGAATAGTATGTGTCTGGATACCGGATTATAGTTATTATTGATTGCATTCCGTTTTATTTCATGTAGAAGATTTTTAGTTGATTTCATTCTATGTTGCGTTTGAAATTTGGGTGTTATTGTTTGTCGTATTGTTGACTGTTTTTTTTTAGCCTCATTGAATTTGAGAGTTATACAACTTGCTTAATTTGATGTTCAATTAGCAGATTAGTGTCGTTGTAGTGTATAGTAGCATCAACAAGTTATGGATTTTTGGTTACGCTTGGGTGTGGGGACAATTAAACATGACGGTAATATTGTACTATATTAAGCATGACGCATTCGGTTGGGATTAAACGGGTTTGAGTTTAAAGCGGATAAACATACCGGCAATCACCTGGACTAGTCGAGTAACTGAAGCTGAAAAGGGTTCCTCAGTCAGATTCATACGGTTTGATCCCTTGTAAACTTTCTCGTGTTTGATATTGGTAAGTATTTGTTTGTTTTTCTCTTTCGTGTGTGAGTCGTTAAGTTCTTTTTGGTATGTTTTCGTCTTGGCCAGGTTGATTTGAGAAGTCAAAATGTGTTTTTCATGGTTTTAATGCATGACAATATGCCCCCGACAGATCTTGACAAATTTTTTAGGGGAAGGAGGGAGGATAATAAGTATTATCCGAAGAGAACTCGAGGATGATACTTATTATCTAATGAAAAGACTTCCATAATACATAGTATCTGAAGGGAACTCGAAGATAATATGTATTATCTCAGGGGAAGTCCTTAGCTAAGGGGAAGTTATCAGCTAAGGGGAAGTCTTTAGAGGCCTTGGGTTCAGGGGAAGTTTTATAGAAAACCCGTAATCTATATTAGGGTTTTTGGTTAAAATTATGTAATTTGAATCAACTGAACAGATGATAATTACCTCCTAACTCAAAGACCGGTCATCAAATGTCTGGTGGAGTATATTTTTTTTTTCAAATGTGTGTCAGACAGGTTGATGAGAGAAAGATGCTGCTGATGCTGTTGCTGCTCAAAGTTAAAGAACCAACCGGACAAGACTTCCATCTGGAAAAACAACTGTTTAAGGGAAGTTGTTGGTGTCTTTACAAGTTTTCAAAAGAGCTTCAAAGAAGATGTTCACATGTTTAAGGGAAGCTGAAGATTTCAAGTCAATCTTTGATAAAGAAAATGATACAGAGAGCAGTCAGAGATCATGAAGTTTGAAGATCAACAATCAAGTTCTTCACAATTAGAGGTGTTCAAAATTTTACCCTCTAATTTATGGAGATTCAAGACAGTTACCGAAGATTCAGCAAGAACCAGTTCTTTCAAAAGAAGCAAGTCATTGAGAATCCTCCATCTCATTAACTTGTTCATTTCAAGAAGTTCGAGCTGATGCTGATCAAGAGGAAGTCCCAAGTGCCCGTTATGAAACCCAATGAAGATTTCTGCGGAAAGAATCTTCATCAGCATCTATGTCAGCCAGTCAAGAAGAAGAATTTCAAAGATTGAAGACATTTAATATCACAAGCCTAGGGGAAGATTGTAGAGGCTAGATTATGAGGCTTGTAATATTAAATAAGTTGGACTGGGCTTAGAGGGTTTAACTAGATTAGTAGGCTAGTTTATGATTGGGCTTGGGTTTACTATTGGGTTTATGATCCAAAAGGGGCCCAATAGTAAACCCAATGGGGGTCTATATATAGACCACTTGACCTCCTCATTGATAGAGCTTGAGTTTACGATTTTAGAGAGAGACAAGAGTGATTACGATTCTGTATTTGTACCCGACAAGTTTACTTGTGTGCAAAGTTGAAGTGTTTTATTGTTTAATCATCGTATTCTTCGTGTTTCTTCTCCTCTCTATCTTGAATCAATCACATACGAGGATTTCACACTCGTTTGTGATTGAAAATCGTGTTCGTGATCAGATTTCGGACCTACAACTATTACCATTCTAATGTTTCTCTTTTTATATTGATGTCCATTTGGTAATTACTAAATCAGATTGGTTTGCTTTTCACTTTTTGTATGTAGAAAATAAGTTCTCAATTGTCCTTCTTTAATATCTGTATTTCTTATGATTTATAATTGGCATTAGATAGGAACAGATTTGTTAGATAGGAACAGATTTGATAAATACGTCAGTTCAAGGGTAACTCCTCAACAGCTCCCATGACACCAGCGGAAAGACACCAAAAAGGCAGCCTGTGCAGGAATCAGGTACTCACCTTTAGCTCTAAAAATACAACTACATACAAGTAAAATTAACAAAGTTCCTCATCTGCATAGACTCTATCATCGACAACACATGTAAAACATTTTCGTATCAAAATGACAGCTTTTATCGTAGCCTATAGTAACATCCTAAAAAACTTCTATATTGCATCCACATGGAGATGAAACACCAATGAAAAAATGCCAAAGAAAAACAAGCATGAAAACCCATCCATTGGCATACAAAAGAAGCAGTTTTAGTTTTGGTATATTAAAAGCTTCTTACAGATGTGAAAGTGAAATATACTAAGAATATGGAAGTGCTAACTGCTTTGTGGATAAATTTTAAAGTTACATATCCTTGATAGCACTACTTGAAGATTATTTAAGGTAACAACAGTTGGCACCTAATCGATGGAGTCATGAATCTCCTAAAGCAGAGGTCTTTTGAAGGGTTCTATGTAAATATTTTGTCCATTTGTGGTACATGATCTAAATTTTGTAAAGACCTGTTAAGGTGCATGTTAACAACATAGAATGCTACTAATGAATGCTAGATGGGATTACATGATAGATGGTTTCGAGCTGTTAAATCTATCTTTTGTAAAGACCTATCAAGGTGTATTTTAACATTAATGTTTTCCTTTATAACTCAGTTTACAATCATGATAACCCATTATGTTCAGTTTAAAAGCCAAAGTTACATTTCCAGGTCATGTCAATGAAAAAGATGTAGTCATTAGAAAATTTCATTTTGAAAGGCAACAGTAATATCTATTTATAACTCTTTAGAAATGTTCACCAATCATCACTCAAACATTCAGGGAACATTATTCAAATGAAATATTACTATCATATGCATTCAAAACACATCCCAAATCAACTATCAATGCCATGTTCAATTAAATTAATGTATCCCGCATCAACGCGCGGTTCGTTTTACTCGTTACCTATATATAATAACACAAACTTTAAATAGTAAGTTAACGGGCTATTAACGACGTTAGATGAGAGATAATAACCCCTAACACCACGTTTCTTATCAGTACCCTCCCCATACCTTGGTTCCTATCAATGACCTACTCCATCAATGCCCTCCTCCATACCCTGGTTCCTGTCAATACCCTCTCATTTCACTCAGTGAAACATGCATCCATTCTCTTCATCCCTACCACCACCGCCGATTAATCGCTGGTCTACGGCCGCTCCAGCCATCATCTCCGATCACGACCACTGCGGGTCGTACCTTACTAGCTTCGTCTTCTTGATCCAATTTTCATAAATCAGTGATGACGGCGTTACAAATTTGTCCGATGATAACCTCGATTTCTCGGTGCTCCTCCTCAAAACCCCGACGGACGACGGTTTCATCAGGTGACATATCTTTAAACCCTGATTTCGCCTTTTTTCAGGAACGTTTATTTCCTCCCACTTTTGATTCTTTTCGCTACATTACGAGGTTGTTTTCTTCATAAGTAGACGATGAAGAAGATACTCATCAATTTCCTTACAACATAAGGCCAGTTTCCTTCACAATATGTCTAGATATCAATATCATCTTCAAAATTGGTTCAATGATCTCTCCATCAAGGTAAGTTTCTTAGATCTATAATTATATGGCCTGATTATGGTAAACTGAATTAGAGATTTTAGGGGTTTGAAATTCGTTTAGGATTACGAATTGAGGAACTAATTTGTACCTCCTATGATGCCGTGCCTTTCAGGTACTTGAGTTCCTTTCAGGAACTAATTTGGGATCTCGGTTTTTAGATGAAGTTGTTCCCATCTGGTGATACAAAGCAAAGTTTCTATTTCAAAGGTATGTATTTGTAATTTCATCTCGATGCCCAACTTTGTTTACATTAAGACGTCAATAAATTAATTTGTCAACAAAACTGCAAATTGGCGTTGTTCCAAAAAATTAGAATTACCAAGATGAGTCCTATTGATGTCCTTTGAGGGCAGAGGAATTTTTAGATAGTGAGCTCGCGTGCACCTAATCTCTTCCTCATGTACATATCTTAAGCTTCTTTATATATTTACTTCATTTAATAGAATTGGATATGTTGTGTTGCTAACAAATCCAAGTAAATTTTAAGCCACTTTCTACATGTTTTATTCTGAATAAAAACAAAACGGTCATTTGTCTTCTCTTGAATTGGCTGACTTTTTAAGGTATTCAGTTAGTCTTTTACAATTGAATTATAATAAGGAAATATAGTGTTTCAGTTCTACCCTTTATAATAGGTTGAGTAAACTTAACTCTACAGCTGCGGATTTCAGATAAAACGCAATACAGATGCATGATATATCGACTACTGCCCATCAAAATTTCTTTGTTGCTGTATAGGTTGAGGCTCAGTCTTCTACTCTTTAGTAGTAGTAACAACTTCCATCAGAAGGTATTCAGAGAATCATAGTTATCTCGGATTCTTAATGACCTCATAGAAATGATTATTAATACTTGAAACAGATAGATGCTAAACTATCACATGACGTCATGATACATGTGTTTGATGTTGTTAAATAATATTGTGTTATATTTGCTGACGACGGGTGAGGAAGTGAAGAGAATAATGATGGTGGACTTCTTTTAAGCATAAAGTTATGCACCTAAAGGTAAAGGCTTATGTCCAATATATTGGATCAATGCATGGTAATAATATTAATCCTCCTTTTGCTTGGTGTCATGGAGCTTGGTTGGGTTGGATTGGATTTTTATGGCTAGCTTTAACCTCTTAACCTCTCTTTGAAGAGTAAGTTAATAGAAAAAAAAAACACATTGTTTTTTGTTATGAATCACAAAGTGCACAACTTTGACTTTTGTCATTTGTGCAGATTGGTCTAAACCTTCTTTCAAAGAATATGAATACAACCGTGGAGAATTTTTTTCAGATTAAAATATATAAACCCAATGAGTGTTCCCCATTCATGCTGAAAATATCATTTATGGGTTCTTTCTTTTATTGATTACGGTTGGTTTTTGGATTCTCATCGAATGCTTTCCATTATCAATAGTTGACTTGCCATAGTACAGACGTGTAAACTGCTAAAATAAATCACCCAAGAGAAGTCTTAGTGTTTGATGTGTGCCTTTAATCTTCTTCAAGATTTTAGTCCTGTTTATAATTGACAAGTCTTTTGCCTTACCTTAACTTATCACTTATTCATTACATTAATAGAGTTAATTTATCTTTTCTGCTTGCAGTTTTAGAATGTTTACTTTGGTCCATCGATGTCTTCTTCTGGTACAAGTTAGTTTTACTTAATTAGTATGTTTTCTCTATAGTTGGTGTTAGTGTAAATAGGTTTCATTGTTGATGTTACCCATTAGAAGTTGGTCATGTTTGATATGAAACATAGTCTATACAGACTTTCTAAATGAAATAGGTCTTTAGTACCAAAGTATTCATAATTGTTTATCGGCTTATTCTGATGAATCGATATAAATTTTCAAGGTGTTCACGATTCTTTGTTGAAGATATATTTAGAATACATGTAACATTTAAAAATTAAAGACTAACAACTCGATTTATTCATCACAGTATTACAACAGATGGGTGCTGAAGGCATCGCAAACATCAAACCGTATGAGATACCTATTCCTTTGGAAATACGTATAATCAGAAAATATGATGATGAATGGAGCAATAGAGAAAACAAGAAACTATTATATCTTCTTATAGACAGACGTGTAACATTTTACTAGATAGACAATTTATTGTAATTGTTGAAGTTGCCGTTGTAACACGAAACAAAGATGGTGACACATGATACAAAAATGGTGAGGCCGCCGCAACGCGCGACGGGTCACCCACTAGTTTATACTAAAAACTCGAAATCCACTGGATTCCTGTGAACCCGGTGGATCCTATATGGATCTGCCCCTGTATATAGTGGATTGCAAAAGTAAAAATTGTCACATAGTTTACCAAAAGAGATGTAAAAGTTGTCACAAAGTTTACCAAAAGAGATTTTCCATCAAGAGCATATCATACATATTATAAAGAATTTAGAGTAAACTTCGATTTTAGTCCTCAACGTTTGCTCATTTTAACGAATTTAGTTACAACTTTTCAAATTTTTTAAATTTAGGGTCTGACATTTCACTTTCTTTTCAGTTTGGGTCCCGAGGTTATAATCTGTTAAAAACTCTGTTAATTTTGACTTTTAAAGAGGGGTATTTTTGTCATTTTCATTTGTTTTTAACAAAATTTTATATTCCCTAAATTTTTTCATAGATTATCTCCAATTTAAAAATTCGTTCATGTATTCAAAATTCTATTTGTGTTTTCGTTTTTCAAATCTTGTTTGTATTTCTATGTTCAGAACTTCAGTTATAAGACTTATATAGTTTTTTATAGTTAGTCTACTCTTAATTTGCTATCTATGTTACAATTTAAAATTTTAAATGTTATTTAGCATCGATCCATCTCCAATACCGTGGAGTATCACCCTAAACAATCAATAAATCCCTTGCACCCAACATCAAACATTTCTTCCCACTTCGCTTGTCCAATGAAAAGCTCTATTAATTTTTTCATCGATTCATATAAAAATTATGGAATGAAAACTTTATGGAATATAAAAATCTGTTAAAAACAAATGAAAATGACAACTCCCTAAAAGTCAAAATTAAGAGAGTTTTTAACAGATTATAACCTCGGGACCTAAGTTGAAAAGAAAGTGAAATGTCAGACCCTAAATTAAGATTACTGAAAAGTTAGGACTGAATTGGTTAAAATGAGTAAACGTCGAGGACTAAAAACGAAGTTTACTCTATTATAAAAAGTGGTCATTTCTATTTGATAAGCTAAGCTATGCATCATTAACAAAGACATTTGAATCACCAACATTTAGTCATGTTCAAAAGCGTTAGTGATCCGTTGCATGTAGTTTGTAGTTTTTGAGGTAACCTACATAACATGCATCAAAAGCAGGCCTATCTATGTCTTTAATAAACCTACATAGTAGCAGCAAACTGCATATCTGGATCAGGAGACTTTTTCTTCGGTTTGGACACCATGTTCAAAATTTCTGATGATCCATAGCAGTTGCTTCACTTGCCTCTTTTCGAACTTGGCTCGTCTGCCACTGCGTCACGAAATACATATGCTTTCAGTCTCAGATGTGCAGGATGTGGAAAAAGATATTTAGTATGAAACTGAAATGCTCCGAAAAAGGCAAGGAAAAGGTACAATGAGATGTTTTGTGTTACCTTTCTCTATCTTAACTGATCTGTTAAGGTCATCCTTGTCACACCCCGGTCAACGGATTGGGTGTGAGCGAGACGGAATCATAGTCGCAGATATACATAACAACTTCTACTAAATTCAAACGTCATTAAAAACATAATACCATTCATGTTGCAGCGGAAAGTCGTGGTGAAATGATATTGTCTTACATTTGAATAAAAGTCTTTGTTTGATATTGAAATCATAAAGCAGTTTATTTAAGATAGGTCGGGACTACGACTCCGGTAAAGCAGGGTCGAAAGTTACAGTGAAGCCCCATTTGCACATCTTCCATAATAAGCTTAGATACCTGAGAAATCATGAGTTTAAAAGGTCAACATAAAGTTGGTGAGGTTCACAGGTTTATGATTCTATGGTAAGTTTGTAAAAACAGTTTACAGTATGCTGGTAAAACAGTTTACAGTATACTTAAATGTTACGTTGGTTTACTGTCGTGGTTGTAAGATCTCCCATGAACCTCAAATTTGAATACTAACGGATTACCCACTCATGGCATTATATCCCAAGAATACCGAACATGCTAGAATAACTAACGTGTACCCCTTGACAATGTACGAAGTCAGGATTGGAGCTACCAATCTGGACAGGGTTGTCAACCCAAATAGATCTATTCACTAGTTATCGTTTCGAGCAGAACTAATCGAATTCAATTAATAGTGGGATTCAGTTGTACTAACGTTGATAACGATAAAATACCAGTTGTTTGGGATACAGAATGGAACATGTAGTCATACGGCTAACAGGTAAACCATAACATTAAGTAAAAAGCATTTTTATCAGTTCATGATTTCTCCCCCATAAGTGTAAAACAGTTGTAAAGAAAAGGGGTCGTGAAACTCACATGATTCAGTGATGATGATGGATTACCGAGTGACAACTAGCAGTAAAGTCCTAATAAAACATAAGACAATATGCATAAGGGTCCACATAATCATTTGAGTAACGAACGTTACCCAAATGATACCAGTCAAGTCTTGACGTATAATCCCGTTTGTATCGTTTGAAAACCCGTTAGTTAATCAGTTTAAAATCAGTAAATGCTAATGTTCACTTATGAAGGCATTTATGTAAATGAATACAAGAAATTAACATGCGATAACGTCTCATGAAAACCAGTTAAATCAAGTATTAAACATCGTTTTAAATAATAATATTTTATTATTATCTTTAGGTTCGCTCGATCGATTGAATAATCAATCGCGTTTAAGTTATAATATATATAACTAGGGTTCATAATTATTATCGAATAATTATCCTAACTTGCCGGAATAACTTTATTAAATTATTACAAGTTAGAGATTAAATGATTAAACACAAGTAGTTAAATATTAAAGGTTATTTTAATATTAAACTTATACTTAGAGAATTAGGGTTTTAAGTTAATACATGTAATTATTATTACAATGATTAATATTAACAAAGCATGGTGAGTTTTAAATCAAATTAGGGTTTCTAAAACTCATACGAATAATTATTTGTCAAAAATAATTATTTACGTGTCGATACGTCGTAAAACGTTTTAAATCATTTAAAGATTTCATTTCAAGTCAAAACGTTTAAAATAAACATTTGATCCGGTTAAAACGTTTTGATTATTTTGATTTATATAAAATAATCAAAATGTTTAAAATATGTTTTTCATAATTTATATAAGTCTTTTGATTTTATTTTTTATAAAATCATTTTTAAATAACTTTATTTATTAAATAAAGTTAGGGTTTTAAATTAAGGACTTTTTATAGAAAATTTCCAACATAAAACATTTTCCACTTTTTGTATAAATTCCAAGTTTTATACTTTCCATGTCAAGTGACATAAATATGTTCTTTTATCATTTTTGATAAAATATATATATATATATATATATATATATATATATATTTATCCATTTTATTTTCATAAAAACTAAAACAAGCATTTAATTCTTGTGTTCTTAGAAATTATATTTTTATAAAATGTGTGTGATAAATTTCATGATGACATTCTATGGTTTAAATTATCCAAGAAGTTTTTATAAAATTTCTAGCCTTTGTTATTTAACCATAAAAATTTATTTAGAGGTTTTAAGCCATGATTTTATGTCTAAAGATTTAGTGAACACATCTAACGTCCATATTAGTTTCATGTATGTCACTAAACGTCAGTTTGTTCATGTTAATCGTCATTAGCATATATTAATCGGTAAATATGATGATTAACTACTAAAATCACAATTAACAATTCTAGCCATTTATAATATATCAACACTTGATAATATCAACATACAACCATGCATAAATATATAAACATTATAAATTAACCAAATGATCAATTTTAAACCATCAAACTAGTAACATTAGTCATGGTTTTCATCTTTAAACAAAGACACTAACATTATTATGTTAGTAATCACAAGATGCTCATATTAGTTAACAATTCATAAGTTTTAATCCATGAGATTTTCATAGACATGTTCATCTAACTTAACCATATTTTCAAACCTTACAATTATAAGGTTTTAGCAAAACAAAGAAAATGATAGAAAATAGTTTAGGTGT
Source organism: Deinandra increscens subsp. villosa (assembly GCA_039602395.1). NCBI lineage: Eukaryota > Viridiplantae > Streptophyta > Magnoliopsida > Asterales > Asteraceae > Deinandra > Deinandra increscens. The sequence continues at coordinate 1,775 of JBCNJP010013198.1, read as the reverse complement.
TTTATGATCGTTAGAAAAGATCGTGTTTTAACGGGTCGGTTGTCAAGACCTTACGGCTCATTTGGGACGATTAAAATGTTAACGAAACATAGACGGAAACGGTTAAAAGAGCTCACGAAAGAGAGGAGTTAAACCGATAGAGAAGGGAGAAAGATGGCGGGTTGCTCGGTGGCTCTCGGCGGTTCACGGTGGCGGCTCATAGCAGCAGCTCCACAGCAACAGTTTCGGCGGCCGGAGGAGAGCATAGCAGCGACAGTGAAGGCGGTGGTGGTGGCTGTGTCTGGTGCGAAAGAAAGGAGGAAGGTGGCGGGGGTTGTGGTTGTTCACGGCTAGGAAAAAGGGAGGAAGATGGGGCTGTGTTCGGTGGTGGTGTGGCGGTAACCCCACGACAGTAGTGGTGGAGGACTGCAGCAGTGACGAAACAACAGCGGCAGTGAGAAGGTGGTGGTGTTGGGCTGCCGGGAAGGAGAAAAGAAAGAGGGAGGAGGGTGGTTCCGAGCGGTGGTGGTGGTTGATGTCGAAGGTGGTGGTGGTTGTTGTTTCTCGAGAAGCAGCGGTAGCAACAAGGTAGTGGGTGTACACCTGGGTAAAAGGCAGCGGTTGGTTTTGTTTTAGTCGAATAACAAATGGAGAAAGAAGGGTGTTGGGGATTGCTTGTTTCTCATAAAAGGAAGGAGCAAAAATTTAGATGCTTGGTTCACTATAGGAAAGAATGAAAAAAGTAATGGGGATGGGTGGAGGGAGTTGAGTGTAAGGTTGGTAAAGATTATGGTGAGAAAGAGGGTGATGTGTTCACATCAGTGTCACACTTTTTATCAACTAATTATCTAGTGAAGTTTTTTTATAAAATAACACATGTAGGTGACATTTTTTTTATAAACTTGTCATGTTTTTATAAAAAAAATTAAGTGTTGTAAAGGTTTATAAAACTTATAAATATTTGAGGTGAAATAATCCACAAGTTTTATAATTCATTCCATGTATAAAGATTACACAAGTATATGACAAATTTTTATAAAAATTAAAGATGGTGTCAACTTTAAAAAAATGCAAAGTTGATGGACCAATATAATTTAAAATTAATCCATTGGGCTTGGACTTTATATTGGGCTTAATTGTTTAAAGAAAATGTAATTGGGCCCGTTCGTCGGTTATGGGTCGTACGGGTCGAAACGGGGCACCGGTTCGAGGCCCGGGCCCGTTGTGTATCGGTTGAGGTTTACGGATCATCACGATCATTCAGAATATTACGTGTGAGTAATGGGTCAAGGTTTCGGGTTCGTTTTCATTGTTTTAGGTTTATTGGGCCAGGTTGGGCCTATTGGGTGATCGGTTGAGGTTTGGCTTAAGTCTTGACAACGGTTAAAGTTTGTGATATTTTATTTCATAAAAACAATTGTTAAAGTCAGTTATAACAGTTTTTCAGAAATCAGTTATAGTTTTCAGTTTTTCGAACGGTTTACGGTCAAAGTTTCAGTTTTGTCAGTTCGTAACAGTTTTAAACTCGACTGTCCAGATTGTTTAAAACCGAATAGGTTTAAACATATGATCGCTTATCAGTTTCCCGTGTCGGTTATATAAACGCACGATACCAGTTCTAGTTCCAGATAAAATATAAAAATACATTTTATATTTATTTTTCTTGTTATTGAAATTCCATAATTAACCCATGGAATCTCTATGAAATTTACGGGTATAAGCTTCTAGTACAAACGCGGGATTAGGTTTACGTCATTAGTTAACGGTCAGACACAGTAATTAACAGTTTAAACAGT
>JBCNJP010013197.1:0-12681 GCA_039602395.1 Deinandra increscens subsp. villosa | reverse complement strand
AACTGGGAGTATAAGAAAGAAACAAACATGTATCAAATTTTCACCAATGAACATGGCGAGACAATTAGAAGCTTAAAAGATTCTCTAACTGGGCATTTTTGAAGATGAGATACGTGATATTCTCAGGATTGGTGATAGTGAGAGCAGAATAGTGACACGGACCTATCATGAAAGTCTCCTATGTCATAAGGCCAAATTTCGGTTACAAGCTATTGAAGAGGAGAACAAGATGGGAACCGGATGAACTTGGCTGGAAGAAGAGTTGATCCATGTATTTGTGTACAATTGCATAAGTTGTTCCAGTTTGTATGTTAACATAAGTTGTTACAATTTTATTCATACAGTTTTCATATATAATAACATATACATTTTCAATGAATCATAGCAGACCTCCATTTTACTCATAATTATGATCTTACATGAAGTATATATTCATATGTTATGTTAGTATATGTTGGCATTTTGATATGGTGGGATGAGATGATTTATAAACAGGATAAATTTTACTTCTTCAGTAAATTGGAAGAAGAACAAAACCGGATGAACTACAATTCCTCAAGAAGAGGAGTTCATGAGGATTGACAGAAGATGAACTAGAGTTCTTCAGGATAAACCGGATAAACTAAAGTTTTAAAGTTCTTTAGGATGGTAAACCAGTTCACAATAAAATAAAAATCACATCAGTTCACAATAAAATCTATTTGCAACAATCAAATTTAGAATAAAAATCAACTTTAATGATAGAGATAAAATCTATCTACATTAATGGTTAACCGGTTAACCAAAATAATACAGGAGGAAGAGTTAACAAAAACTTATATATATATATATATATATATATATATATATAGGGTTAGGTTAAAATAAGAACTTTTTATTTTGAGAACTTTTGAGAACTAAATCTCAACCACAAATTTCAGGGGGGACCACTACAATTCATGGGAGGGGGGATACATGTAAATAAACTTGTGGCTCAAGTTAGTTCTTTTTGATACTCAAATCAAATTGGTTCTCAAATTATCATCTCCCTATATATATATATATATATATATATATATATATATATATATATATATATATACACACACACAAAAAGATTTTCATCAGGATCCTATACAAAGATCTATTTAATTAGCTAAGACCTAGTATCAGACATATAGTCTTCATCATCAAAGAACCTGCTGCTGTTGCTGCTGTCATCAGGAAACATCTTTTGACCAGGCGGCAATCTCTGCCCAAACTCGGAGGTGTAGTGGAATCCCTATTCCAGATTAAATACACATCCGGCTCTCTCTCCCCTCTGCTCGGTGGAGATGAAGTTTCATAACTTCGTTAGTCAGGAAATCAGCGTACTCAAGCCCATTTGTGTGGAAAGAGGTGGGATCCTCCAGTAAATGAGGAAATAGCCAATCGATGTGTGGTTTAGGTATTGCACCATTTGATTCAGATCATGACAATCAAATGTGCGAATATCGACATAGTCGACATAATCCACATTTCCCTTCCACACATCCTGGCCGACGGCATTCCGGTGGAAATCGCCGCAGTGATGGATCTTGAGGGTGAACCTCCGACCACCTGTAAAAAAACCCAAATGCAGAGTAGAGAGTAAGTAATTAAAAACATAAAACCCTAAAAATAAAAACCTGCAGCCATTGTTGAGTGAAAATACACTTACGGGGGCGTCTTGCCGTTGTAGGGTGCTGGTTCATTAACACCCTTAATCCTCCGTTGTTTACCAAAGGCAGCCATTGATCGAAGAGTATTTTAGGAGAAGATGAGGATTCTTGATGATCAGGAAATACGTTCGTTCAGAAGATTTTTGGTGGCAAGAAAGTGGAAATTTAAAGGCGTTCAGGCCACGCTACCAGCTGTCACACCCCAACCGACGGCGGAATTTACGTCGGGGCGTGATGACTGTCCAAACGCTCATGACACGAATTAAGGTCCCAATAGTTATTGATTACCAAATTTCAAGTCTTACAGTAGGAATCAACACACATAATCATAGCATAAAGATGAAGTTTGATAAAATTAATCTAGGTCCAAAGCATCCTAGATGTAGCAACAATCATGTATGACTCAAACTGCATTTCTTGTAACATGTATAAAAATAGAGAGTGTCAACTAAAAATAGTTGGTGAGTTAACATAGGGTTATAATACATATAGTAGTTGAGAAGCAATTCAAATGTCAAATGTAGACTCAATCATGTATAATGCTGAATTTTGTATAATCAAACCTTGATGACTAGTGTCCATAACTCGAAAGTCACGCTATGATGAAAATAGGTTTTAATCTCCCGAACGCCAATTACCGGTCAAATTCAAGTGGGTTGTTAGCCAATAGATCTATCATTATTACCGTAGGCTTTGTATTGTTAATGATTATATTGCTGAATGATGGATGATGAATAAAAATGTAATAGTTTGACATATAGCATGTGATCACACATAGACATATAATGAAATCGCGTGGTTTGTAAAATGAATAAAGAATTGATGTTTAAATGTTTAACTCACAACACAAATCGACATTTCGAATGAATCACCATTCTAATGATAACACGAGTTGATTATTTAATGCCACAATGCAAATCACCATTTGAATGAATCACCATTCGTATGATAATGAGAATTGGATATTGAAAGTTATATTTTTGTCATAGGATACATGTTACACCCCAAAATAGTAAAAGAGAGGGATTTAAATACTCACTACTCAAATTATCATTTGAAGGAATCACCCCTCTAATAATAGAAAGAGTTGATATCACATAATATTCCACAGTAACAAAAAGGGGTATGAGTACTCACTTGAAGTGGAAATTGTCCAAGTAATATGAAGACGACTATCCGAGTCCTAGATTATATAGAGTCATCTTAAGTCTTAGTGGTATGAAAAAAATGTCTAAGTCACCACTTAGACAAGTTTGGTCTTGTTTAAAATGAGTTAACCCTTTGACCATTGTGATATATATTGGTTTTTGATTTAGCGGAACATATGGAGAATTTGGACAGCTTATAAGCTGTGACTTTAAGTGCATTTTTAATTTATTAAACGTTATCTATTAATTACCAAAGTTTACAAGCTACTAGTTTAATGTATTATAAATAACATTTGTTTATATAACTTTATAAGAAAAAGCCAAGAGGTAGCTCAAAACAGCCTTTCAAAATAGAAGGTACAGAATCGCACACCTTTTTTTTGTAGGGACCGTTGTGAGCTACTCGATTTGAATTTGAAGGAAGACTATAAACAATAAGAAAGCTAACTCGACGAACTTAATCATGGAGTCTGAGTTTGCTAGATTTGAGTTTAAAATGGCCAAGATATGGCCGGTTTAAAGTCTAACAACGAATATGTGATTTCACAGAATTAAAAGTTGAGTAGTTTTCTTTTAAAGTTGATTAACCACCAAGTCTTTTTAATGGGTGTTCTTAGGCATAAGCAAGAATGATTATTCAAGGAATATAATTAAGATGTTTTTCTCACAGTAATCAAGCAAGGAGAAGGTTTGAGCTCGATGGAGAGATTGTGCTCATTAAAGTTAAGTGTGCAATTACAAATAATTGAGTCAGGTGATTGGTTTTCCATCCGCTACTTCAACCGTGTAAGGTTTCTCTAGTTTAGTTCGAGGGGTAGCAAGTAAGGGCTCGAAATTAATTGAAACAAAACTCTTATCGGTGCCAGTATCAAACAAAATTGAGGCATAACGGTTATTAACAAGGAACGTACCGTTAATCACTTCGTTGTTGGCTTGAGATTGATTGGCATTGATATTGAATGCGCGACCACGTGCGCCTTGGTTAATTGGGTTAGCTTGAGCGTTGTTCACAATGGTCAACCTTGGGCATGCATTGCGGAAATGAGTTGGGTCACCACACTGGAAACAAGCATGCCCATTAATCATTGGTGGAGCATTGGGTAGAGCAATGGGTTGAGCATAAGGTTGTTGAGCTTGAGCTCGCAAGGGTTGCCGGCAGATGTTGCTAGTATGGCCCATACGACCACAATTTAGGCAGTAACGACATGGGGTAGCCGCAAGATGATGGTATTTGTAGGTGTTACACTAAGGTAAGGGTCCAGCATAAGGCTTCCTGATCGGGTGTGTAGTAGGAGCAACCTGGGCAATGGGTGTAGCTGCCGTGATAATGACATAGTTGCGATGGTTAGACTTCCGTTTCTTCTTGTTAGCACCAGATGACTTAGCCTTAACCTCTTTAGGCGAATCGGTTGAGGCTTTGTCAGATGATTTCTTAGTGCCCTTTCTGAATAAAGTCCATGCTTCTACATGATCATCAGTAAGAGTTGCACCTAGCCGCATAGCCTCTGCGAGAGTCTCAGGATTTCTACCCCACGTGGTGCTTCGGATTTTCATTGGGAGGCCTTTAATGTACTTCTCGATGGCTCGAGAAAGTGGTTTAACCAAGTGAGGAGCCAAGTAACTTAGGTGTTTGAAACAAGTGTTGTAGGCTAAGTTCTCGCCACTATCCTGCTTCAATTTCCAAAACTCAACCTCAAATTTCATGACTTCGATACGAGGGTAGAACTCATGGTTTATGAGCTCCTTGACTTCGTCCCAAGTTAAGGCCATAGCAGCATACAAACCCCGGGCCTGTTTCTCGCCATTCCACCATGTGAGTGCCTCTTTTTTGAAGACACTAGTAGCATGACAAACCTTCAGATTCTCAGGGCAGTCATTATTAAGGAAGGTGTTCTCCATGCTCTCGTACCATTAGAGCAGGCTAGTAGCTCCTTCAGACCCGATGAAAATGGGTGGATTTCAAGAGTTGAAGTGTTTGAAGGTGAAGTGGGGAGTATTAGCACCAACTTGGTTATTCTGATTAGTGTTGAGGTTTCGTTGGAGCTTAACCATCATATCTGGGATGACTTTAGCCATTTGCTTGGTTATTTGAGCAGCCATCTTGCGTCCAAAATTTCTAGAATGACGACCCTTAAAATGCACCAACATGCTGAATCGTAGTGAAAGAGATTAATAATTCAAAAGTATTAATGAATACGTGATGAATGTATGAAAATCATGAAGCTTAGGTTGAAAACACTGTAAATCGATTGTATAAATCATAAGAATAATGTAGAGCTTGAATTTGAAAATGAAATCTGAAACATAAAAAAAAATAATCATGTTGAATTGTGAGATAAACAATGTATTGAATGGTAACCATTAAAATGATCACCTTGACTTATCAAAGTTATTTTAGTTCGTGTGACGTTTGGTATGACATGGTTTGGCCTAATAGGTAAGACACTCTCACTAAGAGTTCCCAGATCGACATCCGGGTCCCTCGAGTTGGGATTTGTATGTAACACATTTCTTAGACAGAAAAACTCGGTTACCGGTGTCCACCCTTCCAGTTACTACATGTCTGACACTTAGAACTTAAACTCTTGATGAGATTGAAAAATTGAAAATGAATGAAATAACAAAATTTCAAATGTAGCATAAAGTGAAAGTATAGATGTGTGTGTTAAGAAAAGGTTAGGACTTGAATAGAATAAGGTAGGAATAAATAGCATATATATGATCATATAGTAATATGTAATAAGCATGCAAGACATGAGATACTCATATTTGGACACCTAAAGCCATAGTCTAGTTCATCATTTCTAATAACCTAATTCCCTATAGCCACGGCTCTGATACCAATCTGTCACACCCCAACCGACGAGGGAATTTACGCTGGGGCTTGATGATAGTCCAAATGCTCATGACACTAATTAAAGTCCCAATAGTTATTCATTAACAAATTTCAAGTCTTATAGTAGGAATCAACACACATAATTATAACATAAAGACGAAGTTTGATTTAATTAATCTAGGTCCAAAGCATCCTAGATGTAGCATTAATCATGTATGACTCAAAATGCATTTCCTGTAACATGTATAAAAATAGAGAGTGTCAACTAAAAATAGTTGGTGAGTAAACATAGGGTTATAATACATATAGTAGTTAAGAAGCGATTCAAATGTAAAATGTAGACTCAATCATGTATAATGTTAAATTTTGTATAATCAAACCTTGATGACTAGTGTCCATAACTCGAAAGTCACGCTATGATGAAAATAGGTTTTAATCTCCCGAACGCCAATTACCGGTCAAATTCAAGTGGGTTGTTAGCCAATAGATCTATCATTATTACCGTAGGCTTTGTATTGTTAATGATTATACTGCTGAATGATGGATGATGAATAAAAATGTAATAGTTTGACATATAGCATGTGATCACACATAGACATATAATGAAATCGCGTGGTTTGTAAAATGAATAAAGAATTGATGTTTGAATGTTTAAACTCACAACACAAATTGACATTTCGAATGAATCACCATTCTATTGATAATACGAATTGATTATTAATGCCACAATGCAAATAACCATTTGAATGAATCACCATTCGTATGATAATGAGAATTGGATATTGAAAGTTATATTTTTGTCATAGGATACATGTTACACCCCAAAATAGTAAAAGAGAGGGGATTTAAATACTCACTACTCAAATTAATATTTGAAGGAATCACCCCTCTAATAATAACAAGAGTTGATATCGCATAATATTCCATAGTAATAAAAAGGGGTATGAGTACTCACTTGAAGCGAAATAGTCCAGTGATATGAAGACGACTATCCGAGTCCTAGATTATATAGAGTCATCTTAAGTCTTAGTGGTATGAAACAAATGTCTAAGTCACCCACTTAGACTAGTTTGGTCTTCTTTAAATGAGTTAACCCTTTGACCGTTGGTAATATATATTGGTTTTTGATTTAGCAGAACATTTGGAGAATTTGGACAGTTTATGAGTTGTGACTTAAAGTGCATTTCAATTTATTAAACGTTATCTATAAATTACCAAAATTTACAGGCTGCTAGTTTAATGTATTCTAAAGAACATTTGTTTATATAACTTTATAAGAAAAATCCAAGAGGTAGCTCAAAACAGCTTTTCAAAATAGAAGGTACAGAATCGCGCACCTTTTTATAGGGACCGTTGTGAGCTACTCGATTTGAATTAGAAGGAAAACTATAAAAAATTACAAAGCTAACTCGACGAACTTAATCATGGAGTCTGAGTTTGCTAGATTTGAGTTTAAAATGTCCAAGATGTGGCCGCTTTAAAGTCTAACAACGAATCTGTGATTTCACAGAATTAAAAGTTGAGTAGTTTTCTTTTAAAGGTGATTAACCAACAAGTCTTTTTAATGGGTTTTCTTATGTATAAACAAGAATTATTATTTAAGGAATATAATTACGATGTTTTTCTCACAGTAATTGTAAAACCGAGATACGATCTTACTACTGCGTGTATGTGACAACCCTAAAACTTTTTGCTTTCTTTCCCCAGCGACGATAGCAACAACGACAGCTGATGCTGCGAACGCTACGACACAAGAATAATTTTCGGGACGAAAATTCCAATTTCAGGGGAATGATGTGACACCCGAGAATTTCAAGGTTAACTTCCGTTAGACAAACCCGTTAGTTACGTTATAAGTGTTAACTTAGTAACTAATGCTTAACTAGGCCGAATACGTCCACGACCTTTGGTTGATCACCGAACCCGCCCATGTGTGTTATGTGCTCATCATTAATTGTCCTTATGTGCAATATGATTTAATACATGACTTATCATTGTGAATAGCATGATTAATTGTAAATACTTGATTATGTGAAAATTGACCTGTTTTGGTAGCCAGCGAAACTAACGGGCGAAACTATAGTGTCGCCCGGTAGCCAGCTAAACTACCCGTTAACTCGTGACCGGAGCTAGTTTCGCCTGGCCAGCGAAACTGCCAGCGAAACTAGCCCCTGATATAAATAAACTTAATAAACCCTAGTAGCCTCATTTGCCTCATATCACAACAAACACACACACACTCTTTTCTCCTGGAGATTCTGGTCAGTCGAGGTTCACACCGGGTTGTCGAGATCTCAGCCTCAAACCATCATCTACCAAGCTAGGAGATCGAACCGTGAGTCCCAAAAACCTCCATTATGTGTTTTATATGTGTTTTTCTTAAAAAGCATGACCAAACCTTCATGATATTGCTTGATCTTCTGTATATATGCTTTAGGATGCTAGATCTGAAATAAAGTTGATAACTTTACGTGTGAAATCCATCCATATTAGAGATTTGTGCAAATTAGTTCATTTTAGGGTTTTGAACCTATTTTAGAGATTTGATGATCAAAATGCATGTTAAACTTGTTAAAGCTGCTTGATTTATGTTGGTAAATGCCTAGGGATGCTAGATAATGAATTGCATGTATGATCAGAAGCTGTTAGGTTGATTTTTAGGCAAATCCGTATGTTTTTCGCGACCAGCGAAACTGTCTGTTCTCTGGGCGAAACTAAGTAGCGAAATTACATCTCCTTCCAGCGACACTGACCAGCGAAACTATAGTGTCGCCGGGTAACCTGACCAGACCAGCTCTAGCGAAACTATCGAGCGAAATACCTGAACGAAAGTTCAAACCAGTTTCCCTGCGAAACTAGGCTAGCGAAACTGCGTCAGCAGTTTCGGGCGAAACTAGCCTAGCGAAACTGTGTTACCGGGCATTGCCTAGCGAAAGTGCTGCCCGTGCACCTAGCGAAACTGCCTAGCGAAACTATGCTAGCGAAACTAAGACCTGACCTAAAAACCAAACTTGTGAAACTTGCTTAAGTGTTATGCCATGATGAAACATGTTTGATATCTGATTTATATGAACCCTTGTTTATGATCAACCATCGGTGTCGTGTGTCGGTATGTCGAGTCATAGTTGCAACGTGCTATGTTATGGGCCATAGTGACGTTAAGTAAAGATTAGACACGAAACTAATACTTAAGACCTAAACGTGTTCTAGGTCTTCGTTAAACAACATAAGTTGGATTACTTGAAGCGTAGCAGTGCAACCAAAGGTGAGTGTCACTAACCCGCTTACCGTGAGTCCGTTGGGCCACACCGAACAATTTAACGAAAAACAATGCTGACAAACTCGAGAGTGCTAGGCACCTCACTGATAAACTTGAGAACTCGGGATGCTCGGCACCCACTTGATGAACTGAAGTGTTTTATGGGAACACTTGCGAACTCTGACCAAACTGCTTTTTGAAACAAAACTGAAAACATTTTAATATGGCTAGTGTAGGTTAAAGTCTAAACCATATGATATCACATGTTTTCTAAGGATGCCTTATAACTTAAAAGTCCTCAACTAAAATCGTGCCATTAATTGTAAAGCGAGGGGATGTTGGGTAGATCTACTGGAGTTTGACAAACTCCGCCCCGTGGCACGGGGAGTGCACGGAGGAACAATATCAGCCTATTTGACCGTGGTCCCGAGAGGACACGGGGGAGGCAGAAACCGCGATGACTAGGTCCGCACCGTACGGGATGGCTCGGCCCCCACAAAATAAGTCAGCTTTGGTACAAACTTCCTTAGAGCATGGAACAACGGATTAGCTACCCGCGATATCGGTTGAGTCCTTTAACTTTACGGAACTAGTACATACCCGATGACGTGGTCACGGACAAACCATTTATAAACTGAGATTTAATTGCGAGCATTGCTTTTCACAAATAAACATTTTGTAAGTACATCTTGACACGAATTATGATTATGAGACCGGGCCAATGCATGACAAGCCCACTGTGAACTCACCAACCGTTAGGTTGACACTTGCGTGGTTTAAACTTTTGCAGATCGCTAAGGAGTATCCGGAGCGGGTTGGCATGGCACGTGAAGACCTTTATTTAATTGAACTATTTGGGAATCTAAAACAACATTTATGTAAAGCACGTGGTTAGTGCTAAAGACAATTATTTTTCCGCTGCGTATGTAATTGAAGGCCTTGATTTTATAATTTGTGTTTGAACTAACCCTGATTCGTTTAGTATTTGTAACTATGGTTGTGGATCCTGGTCTAGTCGCGCCCCTTAACGGTATAAACTCCGTTAGTGGTATTTTGGGGGTGTTACAGTATAAGACATTGATGAATTATGAGACATGGACTCTCATATATGATTCATCGATTCTTGTTCTCGATAAAATTCAAAGTGATCCAACAAACACACAGTAAGTTTGGGTGATGCCTCACACTTATCACTTGGAATGTACGAGGGTGCCTTTATGTCTAACAGTTGCCGAAGCAAAAGTACATAATTTCTTGTTGAGGCATACAACTCCCACTAAACCTCAGAGCCATTCCCAAAAGTAATCGTTATGGTTGGCAGTTAGGCGACAACGTTAGGCTACAATCAAATAATGTTCTTTGGTAGAAGGGAGTTCGAATATGCATCTCAGGTCTAAGGATACATTAGAGCATGCATTAATCAAGCAAGCAAGACTTCCATGGTTGCGTTGCATGATGCGAGTTACGTCCAACGTCATTCACCAATGAGGTCCGTGAGTTTGAACGTTAAACGTCTTTAAGGTTCAAGTAGTCATAATAGTCTTACTTCAGTGTAGCTCCCATTAAAACTAAATGACTACGGACATTTAGAACAAGAACTTATTGTTCAAGTATTAAACGTATTAATATTGAACACAGTTATGTAATTCATTATTGCATAAAACAGATGGAATAAGAATAATATAGATAATTGTCGATGTTCATTTATCCAAATACTAAATCATAACATGTCTTTAGCTAATCTAAGCCCTATCGCTCCTCTGTGGCGTATATGAGTCTCTTGAGTCATAGGCTTAGTGAAGGGATCAGCTAAGTTTTGATCTATGTGTACTTTGCTTATTTTAATCTAATTTATGTCGACTACTTCTCTTATGTAGTGGAATTTCTTCAGGATGTGCGTGGCTTTCTTGTGAGACCCTTGCTCTTTGGCTTGAGCTATAGCACCTGTGTTATCGCACAACATCTCGATTGGCTACCTAATGCTTGGCACGACATCGAGATCGGATATAAATTTCTTCATCCACACAGCTTCCTTAGCAGCTTCTGAGGCAGCTATGTATTCGGATTCAGTAGTAGAATCTACTACTACTGTTTGTTTTGAGCTTCTCCAGGAAACAGTCCCTCTGTTAAGAGTGTATACGAATCCCGACTGTGGGCGATAGTCATCTCAGTCAGTCTGAAAACTGGCATCAGTGTAACACCTTACAGTGAGCTCTTCATCAACACCTCCGTATACGAGAAACATATCACATATGTTTCTCAAGTATTTTGGTATGTTCTTTACAGCCGTCCAGTGAGCTAGTCCTGGCGTCTGTTGGTATCGAATAGTCACACTTAGTGCATACGAGACATCAGATCGCTTGCAGAGCATTGCATACATGATAGATCCAATAGCAGAGGAAAATAGGATCGATGCCATTTGGCTTATCTCTTGCTCCGTTTTAGGTGCTTGAGATTTGTCCAAGATTGTTCCCTTAGTCATGGGAACGGCACTTTTCTTGGAGTTGCTCATGTTGAACCATGCTATGATCTTATCAACGTATGTGTTTTGACTAAGACCCAAAAGGCGCTTAGATCGATCTCTGTGAATTTTAATTCCCAGAATGTAAGCAGGTTTTCCAAGATCTTTTATAGCGAAACAAGATGAAATCCATTTCTTAACATCGTTAAGCATGGATATGTTGTTTCATGTGATCAGTATATCGTCTACGTACAGTACAAGAAACGATATAGCGCTCCCACTTTCCTTTCTATAAACACAAGGTTCATCTTTATATTGATCAAAACCAAACTCTTTGACCTTTTGATCAAAACGAAGATTCCAGCTTCGAGATGCTTGTTTGAGTCCATAAATGGACTTACTCAGCTTGCAAACCTTGTTTGGATTCACTAGATCGATAAAACCATCAGGCTGAACCATGTAGACATCTTCTTCGAGTTGTCCGTTCAGGAAAGCGGTTTTAACATCCATTTGCCATATCTCATAATCATGGTATGCGGCTATGGCAAGGAGAATCCTGATCGATTTGATCATGACAACAGGCGAGAAGGTTTCGTCATAGTCAATCCCTTGGGTTTGTGTGAAACCTTTCGCTACAAGCCGTGCCTTATAGGTTTGCACATTTCCATGCATGTCAGTTTTTCTTTTAAAGATCCACTTGCTCCCTACTGCCCGTGAACCGGGGGGTAGCTTAATTAATTCCCGGACATGATTTTCACGCATGGATTGCATCTCAGCGTGTTGATACCCGAAATGGCAATGAGCTGGATCAAGCGAAGACACAAGTTTTGGTTTTTGGTCTGACGGCCGAACTCTGGCCGAACCTTGGCCGAGCCTTGGCCGAACCTGGGGTTCGGACAAGCAGTAGAGTTCGGACGTTCGTAGGTCTATAAATAGTTTTGTGTCTTTGTAATTTAGTAAGCTTTTGGAGAGAATTGAGTGAACTTGTGTCTGTGAGGTTTTCTCTGTAATTCTCTGTCTGTGTACTCTGATTCTCTATTCAATAAAGAGATTGAGTTTATTTACTCGTTTGTGTGTTGATTTGTACTTTGATTACGTTTGCATTGATCAATTCATCCAGACCGATCCGCATCCAGGTTCTTTCAATTGGTATCAGAGCAAATCCAGGTTGCTCTATTGCGTTTGCTTTGATTGTAGTCGTTTTCTTGATAAAACCGAGTTGTTTTCATTCAAAAACGGGTAAATCTGTGAGCTTTTCGAGTAATTTTCATTACTAAAACATTTCTATTGGTCTTACC
>JBCNJP010013196.1:0-12682 GCA_039602395.1 Deinandra increscens subsp. villosa | reverse complement strand
TGTAGATGTTCCTGACCTGCATTCTCCAAAATGATTCTTCTGGCATTTGTGGCACCTCGGCTTGCCGTCTTTCGAATTATCCTTCGCTTTCTTGTGGTGATTCCCGTTGTCCTTCTTTGAAATTGCTTCTGACTCTAATTCCTTCCTCTTAGTTCCTTCCGGTCTACCATTTGCACCGAACATCTCGCTGTAGAGATTGGAACTTAAATTCACCGTCGCCTTGAATGTCTTTGGTTCAGTCGCCTTGATCAATACCCTAACTCTACTTGGAAATCCTTGAACGTAACGCTTCACCCTCTCAGCTTCGGGAGTGACTAAGGTAGGTAGCAGTCTCGCCATCGCGTTGAACTTTGAAGTGTATTCCCGGTGCGTCATGTTCCCAGCTTCCAACGTCAGAAAACTCCTCTCCAGTTGCTCCAGCTCACCTTTAGGGCAGAAATCTTCTAAAACTAACTTCTTCAGATCGTTCCACTTCATCGCAGCAATAGCTCCTTCTTCTTCCGTCTGTTTGATCATCCCCCACCAGTGCAACGCTTCTGAGACAAACGAGTGGGCAGCATACTTCACGGCTTGGTTCTCACTACACTCACTAATATCTATGACCGCTTCCATCTCATGAATCCACTGGAACGTAGCTAACGCATCTTGATTGCCGTCGAACAAAGGAGGTCTACAACCGCTAAACGATTTAAACGAACATCCTATTCTAGGTTGTGCAGCTCCGGCACCTCTTCCTGCAGCTCCACCAGCTCCACGGGCTCCACTAGCACCAACTCTCGCAGCTCCTTGAAGTTGAATTAATATATCAGGTAGTGTCGTCTGCATTAAGCGCGTCATCTCTGCCACCATAGCCGCTCTCTGCTCGTTAGTGAATGCATTAGCTCCGGCGTTATTCTCTGGTTCCGCACTCGCACGATCGCCTCTTGCAGCCATTTCCAGATCCTAATTTAAGATGGATGACATTTCAGAATTTGTGTGACGTAGAGTTTCCAAATTTTGAATTCATGATAAGTATATAAGTGCAGGATCCGATACAATTATATATTTACGATGCGTTCAAAACCCAGTTACTTCTAGCACACAATTCCCTAATGTCCACATCTCGCCTCTCTATCTTCATCCGCAACTCAAACCGATTCCTAAATTATCTTTCTAAACGTTCTTCTTCTTCTTGCACTTGGCAACACAACGGTTAGTACTTATGGTCTATTTACATGGAAAATGCCAAATTGCAGTAGCTAATTGCAATCGTGTATTTTCCATATACGCATACCGCAAGTCCCACCTATTATGTTCCTTATGCATATTCGTCCTTACGGGCACAAGCTATCCTGGCTGGCATCTACATTCTTATCTCAACTTACTCTACCTGGAGTCCTAGTTTAAGTTTAGATACCGCGCTTGTACCTAAATCTCTTAAACCAAGGCTCTGATACCAACTTGTGACGCCCACTCCCAGACTTGGCACCAGGAGGGGTCACTCATCGGATTTACTCATGAACACGTGGCACAACAGAGATAAGCAGCGGAAAATTTAAAACTTTTATTTATAATAAAGCCAAGTACGTAAAGTAACTGAGATAATTTACAATCTATCTATATAGCGACTAACTATATCCGTCTTTATTTATCTACAACTAGCCAGCACTTCCAACCGCTTCTCTAATAGCTTGCCCGATCAGTCTCTTATCACGAGGGCTCCGCCCTTGCTTCCAGACGTCTCACCTAAACCTGACATACATATGGTTTTGGGAAAAGGTCAGCTTACGCTGGTGAGTTCTACATTTTAAAAACATTACCTCGTTCGTGAGGTTTAAACCTTTGAACCTGCAAAATCCCTTTTTACAACATTTATCAAGTATAACACATAACAAGTCATACATAACATAACATCATAACCATACACGTTCCTCTAGAAAACATCTACCTCCATGACCTTTAACCCCTATGACCTGAATTCCATACACCTCTATACCTTCTGGTCTCGAATACTGCTCAGGTGACTTTATCGGAAGCCCCCAACCTCAGTACCGACAACCGTTTCATTTCTTCTATACCTTCCCGGTCTCGAAGACTGCTCAGGTGACTTCATCTGGAAGCCCCCAACCATTCAGCAACGACAACCGTCCTACTTCTTCTATACCTTCCCGGTCTCGAAGACTGCTCAGGTAACTTCATCTGGAAGCCCCCAACCATTCAGCAACGACAACCGTTCACGTAACCTTGACCCTCTTTAGACGTTCCATTCTATCGAACATCTCCTTAACCACCACAGTACTACTACCCGCCCCTAGTTAGATATTCAAATGACTCAGGTGTGCTAATAAACATGATAATGTACTCATATACTGCAACAAGTGAACATCCCCCAATTTACCTAGGTGTATGTATACAGGATGTACCAGCGGCGTATCCTCCACACTTTCAATATACCGGGTAACTATACTACCATGCTTGTATACAGGATGTACCAGCGGCGTATCCACCACATAATAATATAGCAAATGCACCACCTGTTCTCATATAATCATACATTCTCACTTGTGCGTTTATTAACAAACCCTTATCATTTGGATACCTAGTTTCAAAGCAAATATAGCACATAACTCTAACAATCATTTCATATGCATTATTCTATTATCATCATTTCATATACAATACTAACACGTATAATGATTCATAAGCATCTTCATAACATAACACGTATCACTTTAAACAGTTCATCAATTCATCAGTTAAGATAATCAAACTTTCAGATAAAAGCATTTCAAATACTTTTTAAGCAAACAGTTGAACATTGTATGTATATCAGCCCGAAAACATTAAAGCTTTTAAAACATTTAAAAGTGGGCTCGCAGAACTCACCTTATCTCTTTACTCGTTAAACTCGGACAGAACCTCCGACAGAATCCTTCGGTTAACCTAATTCGCGTATCGTATGGCATTAACGCAAGGTTTAACATTATAAACATATCCTATGTTTATTCATCTCTTATATTATCTTAATAATATCTAATTATTAAGGTTTACTTCTTTTAAGGTCAAAATGACCAAAATACCCCTATAGGTATATTATCTTCTTTTTATTGATAATTATGAAGACGCGCATTCCTATAAGTAGACACTCACTCCGGGATCGCCCAGTGTTGGGATGCCATTGCCCAGATGGGATGGCGACACCCCCGCTATTGCCAGAAACCCTAGTGTACAGGTGTCTACCCTTCCGGTCCGCACGAACTTCTAAATATCCGATTAACTCGGTATCTTTTATATACTTTATCATTTATCCATTTTAACCCCATATATACTTATTATATATATAAACATAGTTCCATACCAAAATTCAAGTACCCATACCCTCCAGATTATTTTATATTAAATAATCATAATTCAAAACCCTAATTTCACATATTTCTCGTTTTATTATCAAAACTCATTTTCTTTCAAAACCAAATTAGGGTATTATCCATTATAACATTTTATAATATCCTTTAAAATAGCAAAGCTTAATTCAAAACCGTTTGCTCAATTTGGGCAGAGTAACGTTATGAAAACCCTAATTTTGACCCGTTAACAAAACCTTCACCAAACCTTTTCCAATTGTGAAATAAACTTAGGGCTTTCTTAAAACACATTAAATTAGGATTACCTACAAAAATTCAGACCCTAATTCCCACCCGATCACCCGATTTGAGCAGAATAACATTAAGAACCCTAATTTTACATCATTTTTAGAAACCATATTTAGAAATCGAATTAGCCAAAACTGAAAGAGGTTATTGTTAAGCATACCAAATAAGGGGTGACTGCAGAATTTCGGCTTCTAACTCCTCTCCGGTTGCTCGAATTGCTCCGACGAAGTTCTGATGAGGTTTTAGGGTTTTTGGGTGATAAATCAGTGAATTGGCGAGGATTTACGTTGAATTGAAGCTCCTATTTATAGCTAAATGATGCGTCTCAAGTCCCTAACACGTCCCATGGTGACTCAGCTTCGGAATCGACGCGTATGGAGCTCAAACTTGGCCTCCAAGTTGACGAACGTGGCTTAAAAACGACCTGGTAACAATTCTGTTGCAGATGGGGTCTAGGCGTATCGCGCCGGGCTTGGTGGTGGCCTAGGCGATACGCGACAGAGTGGGTTTCCGGCCAGCTTTTGGTTTTTAACATATTTAGCCCTTCTACTTTGGTTTAATGCATTCTAGCCCCATATACTTCTAACCTTTTATCATTTTATGTACCAAAACATTAAGGGACATATTTCTAACAATTTATAAGGTTTCTAAGGCTCGGGATTCGTACGATAACATATATATACATTTATATATATATATTCTTTATTAATTGCTAAATTACGCTTTAGCCCCTCAAACTTTACAATACTTATCATTTCACCTTATAAATCATATTAGGATATATTTTTACTATATTCTAAGCCTCGGGATACTTATAATAGTCATAGATACGTATAATATCCGTATACGTTTATAACTTTACAATAATTACATTTTTAGTCCTTTTACTTTCCCGTTAACTATTAACACACGTATTCTATACGTATATAGCCATCAATTCACACATGTATCATTATGTTATTCATATAAACACATATTCATCTCATACTTTACTTTCGTTAGCATTTAAGACATTCGTTTATGCACATTTCATCATATAGGCCATTAAACACGTATTTCTAGCACATGCAACTTATCTAAAGCATAGTCTTACCACATTTATCAATTAAGCTCACGTATTTATAATATAAACACGTATTTACTATATATATAATGTATCTGTGAAATTTGGGGTGTTACAACTCTACCCCCCTTAAACAGGGTTTCGTCCTCGAAACCTGTTCCATTCCCATCTTAAACATTCATTCTCAACTTTGCAATCCGCATAACATAACCATTCATAACTCATTTCATAACTCGGTAACATTTACTTTCGCGTTTCGGCATCTACCCTAAGGAAAACGTAACCCTAAGCTGTCTATGGTAGCTTGTTTACGGGATCCTTGATAATGCTTTCACATTTTCGGCTTGCTGTCCGTTAAAGAACTTAACTTCCTAGAACATAAGTTCTAATGGTTCTAATATCTAAGCATACTGCAGCAAGCAATGGCACACATAACGTATTAAAGCAACGAATAACTATTATCTATGATTTATAACCACTCAAATTACCTGACGAGGTCTGGGGATCACTCTTTATCATTTCCAACATACCATAGGCCCTTGCAGGAGCCGTTCTTGGACCCGTAGCATTCCCTGGGATGGCTCGGAGAGGTTTAGGGTTCAATACTAACTTAGGACAGTTCATCCTAAGGTGTCCCGCTTCTCCGCATTCATAACACTTCTTACGTTCTGGGCAATTGCCCGAGAAGTGACCTTCCTTACCGCACGTATAACATGTAGATGTTCCTGGCCTGCATTCTCCAAAATGATTCTTCTGGCATTTGTGGCACCTCGGCTTGCCGTCTTTCGAATTATCCTTCGCTTTCTTGTGGTGATTCCCGTTGTCCTTCTTTGAAATTGCTTCTGACTCTAATTCCTTCCTCTTAGTTCCTTCCGGTCTACCATTTGCACCGAACATCTCGCTGTAGAGATTGGAACTTAAATTCACCGTCGCCTTAAATGTCTTTGGTTCAGTCGCCTTGATCAATACCCTAACTCTACTTGGAAATCCTTGAACGTAACGCTTCACCCTCTCAGCTTCGGGAGTGACTAAGGTAGGTAGCAGTCTCGCCATCGTGTTGAACTTCGAAGTGTATTCCCGGTGCGTCATGTTCCCAGCTTCTAATGTCAGAAAACTCCTCTCCAGTTGCTCCAGCTCACCTTTAGGGCCGAAATCTTCTAAAACTAACTTCTTCAGATCGTTCCACTTCATCGCAGCAATAGCTCCTTCTTCTTCCGTTTGTTTGATCATCCCCCACTAGTGCAATGCTTCTGAGACAAACGAGTGGGCAGCATACTTCACGGCTTGGTTCTCACTACACTCACTAATATCTATGACCGCTTCCATCTCATGAATCCACTGGAACGTAGCTAACGCATCTTGATTGCCGTCGAACAAAGGAGGTCTACAACCGCTAAACGATTTAAACGAACATCCTATTCTAGGTTGTGTAGCTCCGGAACCTCTTCCTGCAGCTCCACCAGCTCCACGGGCTCCACTAGCACCAACTCTCGCAGCTCCTTGAAGTTGAATTAATATATCAGGTAGTGTCGTCTGCATTAAGCGCGTCATCTCTGCCACCATAGCCGCTCTCTGCTCGTTAGTGAACGCATTAGCTTTGGCGTTATTCTCTGGTTCCGCACTCGCACGATCGCCTCTTGCAGCCATTTCCAGATCCTAATTTAAGATGGATGACATTTCAGAATTTGTGTGACGTAGAGTTTCCAAATTTTGAATTCATGATAAGTATATAAGTGCAGGATCCGATACAATTATATATTTATGATGCGTTCAAAACCCAGTTACTTCTAGCACACAATTCCATAATGTCCACATCTCGCCTCTCTATCTTCATCCGCAACTCAAACCGATTCCTAAATTATCTTTCTGAACGTTCTTCTTCTTCTTGCACTTGGCCACACAATGGTTAGTACTTATGGTCTATTTACATGGAAAATGCCAAATTGCAGTAGCTAATTGCAATCGTGTATTTTCCATATACGCGTACCACAAGTCCCCATTTTTATGTTCCTTATGCATATTCGTCCTTACGGGCACAAGCTATCATGGCTGGCATCAACATTCTTATCTCAACTTACTCTACCTAGAGTCCTAGTTTAAGTTTAGATACCGCGCTTGTACCTAAATCTCTTAAACCAAGGCTCTGATACCAACTTGTGACGCCCACTCCCAGACTTGGCACCAGGAGGGGTCACTC
Source organism: Deinandra increscens subsp. villosa (assembly GCA_039602395.1). NCBI lineage: Eukaryota > Viridiplantae > Streptophyta > Magnoliopsida > Asterales > Asteraceae > Deinandra > Deinandra increscens. Next base: position 5,790 of record JBCNJP010013196.1, on the reverse strand, counting down.
ATCGGATTTACTCATGAACACGTGGCACAACAGAGATAAGCAGCGGAAAATTTAAAACTTTTATTTATAATAAAGCCAAGTACGTAAAGTAACTGAGATAATTTACAATCTATCTATATAGCGACTAACTATATCCGTCTTTATTTATCTACAACTAGCCAGCACTTCCAACCGCTTCTCTAATAGCTTGCCCGATCAGTCTCTTATCACGAGGGCTCCGCCCTTGCTTCCAGACGTCTCACCTAAACCTGACATACATATGGTTTTGGGAAAAGGTCAGCTTACGCTGGTGAGTTCTACATTTTAAAAAAATTACCTCGTTCGTGAGGTTTAAACCTTTGAACCTGCAAAATCCCTTTTTACAACATTTATCAAGTATAACACATAACGAGTCATACATAACATAACATCATAACCATACACGTTCCTCTAGAAAACATCTACCTCCATGACCTTTAACCCCTATGACCTGAATTCCATACGCCTCTATACCTTCTGGTCTCGAATACTGCTCAGGTGACTTTATCGGAAGCCCCCAACCTCAGTACCGACAACCGTTTCATTTTTTCTATACCTTCCCGATCTCGAAGACTGCTCAGGTGACCTCATCTGGAAGCCCCCAACCATTCAGCAACGACAACCGTCCTACTTTTTCTATACCTTCCCGGTCTCGAAGACTGCTCAGGTAACTTCATCTGGAAGCCCCCAACCATTCAGCAACGACAACCGTTCACGTAACCTTGACCCTCTTTAGACGTTCCATTCTATTGAACATTTCCTTAACCACCACAGTACTACTACTCGCCCCTAGTTAGATATTTAAATGACTCAGGTGTGCTAATAAACATGATAATGTACTCATATACTGCAACAAGTGAACATCCCCCATTTACCTAGGTGTATGTATACAGGATGTACCAGCGGCGTATCCTCCACACTTTCAATATACCGGGTAACTATACTACCATGCTTGTATACAGGATGTACCAGCGGCGTATCCACCACATAATAATATAGCAAATGCACCACCTGTTCTCATATAATCATACATTCTCACTTGTGCGTTTATTAACAAACCCTTATCATTTGGATACCTAGTTTCAAAGCAAATATAGCACATAACTCTAACAATCATTTCATATGCATTATTCTATTATCATCATTTCATATACAATACTAACACGTATAATAATTCATAAGCACCTTCATATCATAACACGTATTACTTTAAACAGTTCATCAATTTATCAATTAAGATAAAAGCATTTAACTCAACAGTTGAACATTGTATGTATATCAGCCCGAAAACATTAAAACGTTTAAAACATTTAAAAGTGGGCTCGCAGAACTCACCTTATCTCTTTACTCGTTAAACTCGGACAGAACCTCCGACAGAATCCTTCGGTTAACCTAATTCGCGTATCGTATGGCATTAACGCAAGGTTTAACATTATAAACATATCCTATGTTTATTTATCTCTTACATTATCTTCTTTTTATTGATAATTATGAAGACGCGCATTCCTATAAGTAGACACTCACTCCGGGATCGCCCAGTGTTGGGATGCCATTGCCCAGATGGGATGGCGACACCCCCGCTATTGCCAGAAACCCTAGTGTACAGGTGTCTACCCTTCCGGTCCGCACGAACTTCTAAATATCCGATTAACTCGGTATCTTTTATATACTTTATCATTTATCCATTTTAACCCCATATATACTTATTATATATATATACAATAGGAATTAGTCATGAATAGTAACCTTTTTATTTCTTATAGTTTGGTCACATAACTTTGACACTTTGACGCTTTTTACCCTTAAGCTTTTATAATTTTATTTATTTCTTATAGTTTGGTCACATAACTTTGACACTTTGACGCTTTTTACCCTTAAGCTTTTATTATTTTATTTTTTAATGAAATTTCTTATAGTTTGGTCACATAACTTTGACACTTTGACGCTTTTTACCCTTAGTCATGAATAGTAACCTTTTTATTTCTTATAGTTTGGTCACATAACTTTGACACTTTGACGCTTTTTACCCTTAAGCTTTTATAATTTTATTTTTTAATGAAATTTCTTATAGTTTGGTCACATAACTTTGACACTTTAACGCTTTTTACCCTTAAGCTTTTATAATTTTATTTTTTAATGAAGTCATGAATAGTAACCTTTTTATATCTTATAGTTTGGTCACATAACTTTGACACTTTGACGCTTTTTACCCTTAAGCTTTTATAATTTTATTTTTTAATGAAATTTTCCTTTTTATTTCTTATAGTTTGGTCACATAACTTTGACACTTTGACGCTTTTTACCCTTAAGCTTTTATAATTTTATTTTTGAATGAAATTTCTTATAGTTTGGTCACATAACTTTGACACTTTGACGCTTTTTACCCTTAAGCTTTTATAATTTTATTTTTTAATGAAGTCATGAATAGTAACCTTTTTATTTCTTATAGTTTGGTCACATAACTTTGACACTTTGACGCTTTTTACCCTTAAGCTTTTATAATTTTATTTTTTAATGAAGTCATGAATAGTAACCTTTTTATTTCTTATAGTTTGGTCACATAACTTTGACACTTTGACGCTTTTTACCCTTAAGCTTTTATAATTTTATTTTATAATGAATTTTTCCTTTTTATTTCTTATAGTTTGGTCACATAACTTTGACACTTTGACGCTTTTTACCCTTAAGCTTTTATAATTTTATTTTTGAATGAAATTTCTTATAGTTTGGTCACATAACTTTGACACTTTGACGCTTTTTACCCTTAAGCTTTTATAATTTTATTTTTTAATGAAGTCATGAATAGTAACCTTTTTATTTCTTATAGTTTGGTCACATAACTTTGACACTTTGACGCTTTTTACCCTTAAGCTTTTATAATTTTATTTTTTAATGAAGTCATGAATAGTAACCTTTTTATTTCTGATAGTTTGGTCACATAACTTTGACACTTTGACGCTTTTTACCCTTAAGCTTTTATAATTTTATTTTTTAATGAAATTTTCCTTTTTATTTCTTATAGTTTGGTCACATAACTTTGACACTTTGACGCTTTTTACCCTTAAGCTTTTATAATTTTATTTTTGAATGAAATTTCTTATAGTTTGGTCACATAACTTTGACACTTTGATGCTTTTTACCCTTAAGCTTTTATAATTTTATTTTTTTAATGAAGTCATGAATAGTAACCTTTTTATTTCTTATAGTTTGGTCACATAACTTTGACACTTTGACGCTTTTTACCCTTAAGCTTTTATAATTTTATTTTTTAATGAATTTTTCCTTTTTATTTCTTATAGTTTGGTCACATAACTTTGACACTTTGACGCTTTTTACCCTTAAGCTTTTATAATTTTATTTTTTAATGAAATTTCTTATAGTTTGGTCACATAACTTTGACACTTTGACGCTTTTTACCCTTAAGCTTTTATAATTTTATTTTTTAATGAAGTCATGAATAGTAACCTTTTTATTTCTTATAGTTTGGTCACATAACTTTGACACTTTGACGCTTTTTACCCTTAAGCTTTTATAATTTTATTTTTTCATGAAATTTCTTATAGTTTGGTCACATAACTTTGACACTTTGACGCTTTTTACCCTTAAGCTTTTATAATTTTATTTTTTAATGAAATAATAAATTTTAAGTTTTAATAGTTTGGTCACATATGTTTCATACTTTTATGTTTTCTACCCTCTAACTTTCAAAGTTTTTTTTTATTTTGTTTTAAGTTTTGTTGTCTTTTACTTTGACCACGAAACTTTTAACTTTTCTACTTTCGTTTTTAGTATACTTTTATATTTTATACTTTCATCACAAGACTTTTAGACTTTTAGACTTTTACGTTTTATACCCTTAACTTTTTAACTTTCATTTTTTATTCGACTAATTTTATTTTTTAGTATACTTTTAGAGTTTTTTACTTTAACGATGACTTTTTCATGGTTTTATACTTCGTCGAAGTTTTTTTTTTGTTTTAAGTTTTGTTGTATTCTACTTTTGCCACGAAACTTTTAATTTTTTATTTTCGTTTTTAATATACTTTTATATTTTATACTTTTATCACAAGACTTTTAGACTTTTACGTTTTATGCCCCTTAACTTTTTAACTCTCTAACTTTTAAAGTTTTTATTTTTGTTTTATGTTTTGTTGTCTTCTACTTTGACCACAAAACTTTTAACTTTTCTACTTTCGTTTTTAGTATTCCTTTTATAGTTTTATATACTTTCATCACGAGACTTTTAGACTTTTACGTTTTATACCTCTTAACTTTTTAACTATCGTTGAGCATACAAATTCAACGAGACGCACCACGAGACTTTTAGACTTTTACGTCTTATACCCCTTAACTCTTTAAGTTTCATTATAGTTGTATACTTTAACCACGAGACTTTTAGACTTTTACGTTTTATACCACTTGATTTTTTGACTTTCATACAGTATACAAATTCAACCCCGCAGCAACGCGCGGGGTGGTAACCATCTCGTTATATATATAAACATAGTTTCATACCAAAATTCAAGTACCCATACCCTCCAGATTATTTTATATTAAATAATCATAATTCAAAACCCTAATTTCACATTTTTCTCGTTTTATTATCAAAACTCATTTTCTTTCAAAACCAAATTAGGGAATTATCTATTATAACATTTTATAATATCCTTTAAAATAGCAAAGCTTAATTCAAAACCGTTTGCTCAATTTGGGCAGAGTAACGTTATGAAAACCCTAATTTTGACCCGTTAACAAAACCTTCACCAAACCTTTTCCAATTGTGAAATAACTCCTCTCCGGTTGCTCGAATTGCTCCGACGAAGTTCTGATGAGGTTTTAGGGTTTTTGGGTGATAAATCAGTGAATTGGCGAGGATTTACGTTGAATTGAAGCTCCTATTTATAGCTAAATGATGCGTCTCAAGTCCCTAACACGTCCCATGGTGACTCAGCTTTGGAATCGACGCGTATGGAGCTCAAACTTGGCCTCTAAGTTGACGAACGTGGCTTAAAAACGACCTGGTAACAATTCTGTTGCAGATGGGGTCTAGGCGTATCGCGCCGGGCTTGGTGGTGGCCTAGGCGATACGCGACAGAGTGGGTTTCCGGCCAGCTTTTGGTTTTTAACATATTTAGCCCTTCTACTTTGGTTTAATGCATTCTAGCCCCCTATACTTCTAACCTTTTATCATTTTATGTACCAAAACATTAAGGGACATATTTCTAACAATTTATAAGGTTTCTAAGGCTCGGGATTTGTACGATAACATATATATACATTTATATATATATTCTTTATTAATTGCTAAATTACGCTTTAGCCCTTCAAACTTTACCATACTTATCATTTCACCTTATAAATCATATTAGGATATATTTTTACTATATTCTAAGCCTCGGGATACTTAGTATAATAATAGATACGTATAATATCCGTATACGTTTATAACTTTACAATAATTACATTTTTAGTCCTTTTACTTTCCCGTTAACTATTAACACACGTATTCATACGTATATAGCCATCAATTCACACATGTATCATTATGTTATTCATATAAACACATATCCATCTCATACTTTACTTTCGTTAGCATTCAAGACATTCGTTTATGCACATTTCATCATATAGGCCATTAAACACGTATTTCTAGCACATGCAACTTATCTAAAGCATAGTCTTACCACATTTATCAATTAAGCTCACGTATTTATAATATAAACACGTATTTACTATATATATAATGTATCTATGAAATTTGGGGTGTTACAA
>JBCNJP010013195.1:0-12686 GCA_039602395.1 Deinandra increscens subsp. villosa | reverse complement strand
ATTTGGATATATAAAAATGTGGTCAAGTTAAAAATGGTAAATACTGAGTGACCAAACCACACACTAGGGCAAGCGTACCCGTCGTATGCAATATAGTATCAATAAGTACCGAGTATCAATCCACGGACGCGTAATCAGACTCCCGATAATGTATCATAACTAATATTTAACCGATGAAATTGGAATGATTTGAATTAAGTAAACTAAGCAAGCAATAACACTAGCAGCAAACAAAGCAAACGACAGAGAAACAGAATGAGAGAGATATCACCTAGCCTAGAATCCACTAAACCCAAATAAGACCCCCGACAAGACCTATCAACATGAAACTATCACCAAGTGAGAATAACCCAACCAAGGAGGACTATAGACACATCCCGAATGATCAGACAATTCCAAATGAAGCACAGATAGCATAATATGTGAATTTGCACAACGGTTTCACAGTTTCGGTCAAAACAAGCAAAACACACATAAATCGGGAAACACCAAGAGAGGTCTCTCTAAATGAATCCTAATACATGCAATGATTCTAATTTCGATTACCTGAGACCTAGAAACCTCTAAACACGAATAAGTAGGGTCAAATCTTGTGGTCACAAGCAATCTAACCTACTAAACAATGCCTAGACAATAACTAGCATAAGAAACGACTCGGTCAAGTCAACCTCAAATGGATGCACACAAGATCAGCCACTAATCAATGATATATCATCATGTAGGAGGTCTCCGGATCATGCATCAACCCAAAAACCAATTCTAGTCTAAGGATCAACAATAAACTAACTAATAATGGTTGCAATTCCACAATCCATATCAATTAGTCCACACAATACATCATTAACAGCAGCTAATCAAGCACACATGATCATCTCAAGCAACCAAAACTAGAATCATGAGCAAAAATCACAAATTCATGTTGAAAAGTCAAACCGAAAAGTCAAAATGGGTAAAGCTTCATCTAAACTAGGTGATATGAATGAAATCAGCCACAAATCATGTCTCTAATCATGAAATCAGTCAAATCTAAGTAAAACATGAACAAACAATCAAGATCTAAGAAGAAAGAATCAAATCGGATGAAGAAATTGCAAACCGAAGCTTCCAATCCTTCAATCTCCTCTCTAAAACCTTCAATCAAGCCCTTGATCGCCCAAAATTCGTCTCTAATCTCGTTCTCCTCTCAAAAACGTGCTCTCTGGTCGAACTCCCTCAACCCTAGGCTCAAAAATTGCTTAAATACACGTTTTGGAATTTTTATTCGACTGCCCAGTAGTCGCGGACTGCCAAAATTTTACTTCTGGGACTGGCAGTCGGCGACAGGCACTTTACTGTTTTCTGGGAACAAAACTCGCCGACTGCCAGAATTTCAAACAAAGGAGTGGCCGTCCGCGACTGGCACTTTTCTTCTTTTCCAAGCAAAAACTCGCGGACTGCCAGAAATTAATGTAAGAGAGTGGCAGTCCGCGACTCGGCTACTGTAGCAAAATTTCAAAAACTTCTATCTTTTCCTCCCGGGCTCCGATTCACGTTCCGTTTTCGCCATAAATCATCATAACTTATCCAACCATCACCAGATTTCCTGAAATTTAATATATGAACAATTAAGTACCAAAATCTCATCAAAACTCGATAAAAACCCGGTAAAAATGCGGGATTTGTAATTCCAAAACATATATAAGATGCGTTGCATCAAAGATCCCCACACTTAACCCTTGCTTGCCCTCAAGCAAAATCTCATGCAACACTTCCACAAGCCAATCGACAACGCAACGCCTCACCCAACCCAATGCAACTACTCAAGCCCACAAGCATCACCAATTCTCAAGATTTACACTTTTCAAAAGATTTATAATCCAACAAGCAATTATGACATTTATGTAAAAACATGGAAATGCTTACTAGCTCAACACACACCAAGGTTCAATCAAACAAGCATCACACCCCTCACAATGATCACTCAACTCGGTGAAATTTAGTGGATAGATGATTAAAAGGATCATCGATTTAAGTGGATCACTCAAGGCCAAACATGCACCCCATTATCATAGGCTTGTATCGAAATCGCATCTCCACCAAATAACATAAAACCGGACATAAATCAAGAGGACTTTATTAAGGGTTGTAATGTTAGGCTAGGGTTTAGGGTATGGAATGGGAATTGTGAAAGTGGCGAAGTGTTTAGAAATCCGGAAAAGTCAATAAACAAACTAAAACAAGAAAAACTATTTACATAAATAACTCAAAGTCGGGAAATTTTGACCCGAACACACAAGCTAAGAAAAACTCTATTTTTTTTTTCAGCTTTATCTTAGGTCTATGACCTCCAATAACGAGCTAGAATTTTCTTTTCTTTTCTTTTTTTTTCATCATTTTTTTTTTTTTTTGAGCAATCTCATATGAATTCATAGAATGGAAATTGAGTACCAGGAGAATCACACATAATCACTATTTTTTTTTTTTTTTTAAACTAAAAACAATACTTGATGTAAGCTAACTAAAATAATATATACAAAGTCCTAAACTAATCCGGATTCTTCACACAAGGGTTTAAGAACAAAAATAAAGGCTAAACAAAAGGCTAAATGGGTCAAAAAGTGGGAAAAATCAAACGAGAAGGAAAAAGGCTCAAACGGGTTTTCTAAGGGATAATGTTTAAGGGAAGGAAAAATGATAAGATCAAAGAAAAAAGGCTAAATCAAATGGGTTAATCCTAGTGCCTCTATCATTTCTATGCCCAATTTTAGTTCATGATCTCAACGCGTATAAGCAACACAAGTTCTAAAATGAAAGTGCATGATGGCATAACACTCAACCAAACGAAAGTGAGTAAATAATGTAACATATAATGCAACTTACGCTCAAATAACTCACGGAAACGGATGGAAAAGGGCTACCGATATGATGCAAGCTATCAATCCCCCATCCGATAGTTTCACTAAGTAAAGCATCCCATTTATTGATTTTATTTGAAAAACACTTGCTTAGAAATACTTTTTCAAGATACTCGAAGAAAAGGTTTTGACTAGAGACAAGCATCGTATACATAGGTGAGCAAAACGTCACGAATTACATCAACGGGCCCACTTCCATGTGTAATAAGACGGGCAAAAATCTCAATTTCATCCAAAAACAGGGGAAATGATGATAAAATTTGAAAATTTTTCATAATTTTTAGCAATTTCAGTTCAATTTACCCCCATCCCCACACTTATTTCGTACATTGCCCTCAATGTACGGTAAATCACAATCAAGCACAAAAAGAGGTAAAGGGAACTGAAATACTCCCCTGATCACTGTCGATGTGCCAGTGAACTACACAATGAATAACAGCTCTCGACCGTTAAAAATGCCAGAACTGCCGAAAGATGTGCCAAATGAGCCCAAAATATCTCCAACAATGAATGATGAAACAGCTCTCGACCAACAGGTGCCAGAACTGCTTCTCAGGTAAGTATCTAGTCAAACACAACACACATCAAAGCCAACATCAAATAGATACATAACAGTGCAAAGTATCAAGTCAACCCAACCCATATACAAAAATATCCCGAGTTTGTAACTCTAAATAAATACATCAAAAATCAAAATAAAGAGAGTACAACTCGGATAAGAAGTAACCGATGTCTCAGGGCTGCTGATCTGGTGATGTACGAACTGGAAGCGGTGGTGGCTGGAAACCAGGAACGGCAGCGGCCAATGCTGTGAAAACCTGTGATAACCAATCCTGCATCTGGCGCTGCTGTGCCACTATCTCTGTCTGCTGAGCTGCAATCTCGGCCTGCTGATCTGCTAAGGCCTCAATAGCCTGACTCTGAGCCTCGATGATACGGCTCTGCTGCTGTGATGGCTGCTCCTGTGATCGGCTAGATGATGTGCGGGAACGAGATGGGGGAGCGGCCGGTGGTGCGGACACGGCTGCGATATGATCCAGCGCAGCTCGGACCTGAACACGCTCCCCTGGCAACCTGGTACGAGGAGGCTGCCCAGGAATAGGCTGGACGGGTATCCGCATCTGGCCATCTGCGTCTAGCACTGCAGGAATCACAAGTGGCCTCGTCGCCACGAATCGGATCACCCCTGGCTCGGGGGTCTCAATCATCGGCATCTGGCATATGGCCAGGTCATCAAGCTCGGATGCTGGGGCTGTCGGGGTCAGAATCTCGGCCTCTGGAATATCATCACGCACAAGTGGCGGCAACAAATCATAACTCATGGCCAATCGTGTGATAAATGCACCACAACCCATCCCGGAACCAGGTCTGGGACTGTACTGACACATCATCTTTGAAAGCAAGATATGTGCGAGGTTGTAGTGCTGCCTCTCAAGTAAGAATGCGGGATTTGTAATTCCAAAACATATATAAGATGCGTTGCATCAAATACTCAAGCCTTGATGAGCGAATTGGAATGAATCCCTAGGCCTTTATTTATAGCCTTGGACAACCTCCTTACTTTGTAATCCCACCAATGTGGGATACATGGAATTTTCGAAAATTCCCTTTGCATAAGGGATTTCGAAATCTTCCATGTGGGATAACAACATTCCTAATTTAACCAACTATTGATTAATTGTTAATTATCCCTTTCAATTAACCAAACTGTTAATTAACCTCCCAAATAGTTTTTGTCTAATTAATTATTAAACCATAATAATAATAATTAATAAACCATTTCTTTTTCCCCTTTTTATTAATTCTCCATATGCCGAGTCTTGAGGGCAACCCAAAAGGACTGTGCTGCTATCAATTTTAGTTATAGGCTTAGACACCTAATCCAACAGTCTCCCACTTGGATAAGTCTAATAACTATTATTGCCATTGTAACTTCCTAATTGATCAACAAATTGTAGCTTCCAATGAACGTTGTCGAACTCTAATCTAGTCAATTATGTGTCCTAAGATAAGAGATCATATAATCCTCCGTTCTACAAGATATCATTCGAACATGAGACATGGAATATAATCAATCTCATTGTTCAGTACTTTGTTTCCCGATTTCCGATTTGTAATGACTTAGAACTTCCAATTGAACACATCAATTCAGTTCTGACCGGGCCCGGCACTATAAGTCAACATCAAATCACCGAGGGGCCCAAAGATATCGCTTTTCCCGTTAGGGCAAAAGGAACGAATAAACTTTGACTTATATGCTTGCACCATCTACTCATCAAATCATGCACAACAACACGTTTTATAACATCGAGTTACCAATGCGTTTACGTGTCATCAATGCACAACTGACTTGTAAACCACAACTCATATATCTCCGTTTAAAGATTATAAGATATTATCGTCTCAGAATTACCCGTGATGAATTCCATGAAGTAATTCTCTGAGCGTGGGTTAATCCAATACTTTAATCTCTATTTCAAAGTACTCATGAATATTGCAGCAATGCCATTGCCATGTCTAACACTCCTTAGACAATCTACAATTCCATTCATGACAGTCTTAATTCACTACTTACTTCCAAAAGTATGATTGACTGTGGAGTTTTTGAATAATCTAATCATTCGGGAAGTGAAACATGCAAAAATGAAACACAACAACAACATTTGACAAAAGGTAGTAAACAAACTTATAAATAATTCTCCATTATTTAATCACCAAAAGTCAATTACATTTACTTTGTCATAAGTTTCAACCTAACTACTAAAAATAACATCATCCTTCAGACCAATGCCCCTAGCATGCTGATGGTGTCGGATCCTACTCAGACCCTTTGTGAATGGATCTGCAGGATTCTCTTCAGATGATATCCTCTTCACAACGAGGTACCCTTCTTCTACCTTATGTCTGATGAAATGGTACTTTCTGTCGATATGTCTTGAATGGCGATTGTCCCTTACATCCTTTGTCAAGGCAACCGCTCCTTCATTATCACAGAAAAGTTCCACTGGCTCCTTGATGCCTGGCACGACTCCAAGATCTCCGATGAAATTCTTCAGCCAAATTGCCTCCTTTGATGCTTCGCTTGCTGCTATGTACTCTGATTCACAAGTAGAATCAGCCACTGTCTCTTGCTTGGAACTTTTCCAAGTAACTGCTCCTCCATTTAAGGTAAAGATCCAGCCAGTTTGAGAACGGAAATTATCCCTATCTGTTTGAAAGCTGGCGTCACTATACCCAGTCACTCTCAATGTATCACAGCCACCAAATACTAGGACCCAGTCCTTAGTCCTTCGCAGATACTTGAGAATATTCTTAACCGCTACCCAATGAGCTTTACCTGGATTTCCCTGATAACGACTAACCATGCTCAAAGCAAAAGACACATCTGGACGAGTACATGTCATAGCATACATGATAGATCCAACGGCGGAAGCATATGGAACTCTACTCATTTCTGCTATCTCTTCATCTGTACTCGGGCTCTGACTTTTACTCAGTTTGGTATTACTCTGGATGGGCAAATCTCCTTTCTTGGAGTTCTCCATACAGAATCGTTTCATTACTTTGTCCAAGTACGTACTCTGATTCAGTCCAATTAGCCTTTTACTCCTATCCCTTGAAATCTTTATTCCCAGAATATATGCCGCCTCTCCTAGATCCTTCATAGCGAAACACTTTCCAAGCCAAGACTTAACATCTTGCAAGGTTAGAATGTCATTTCCTATAAGAAGTATGTCATCAACATATAATACCAGGAAGGTGACTACACTCCCACTAGCTTTGACATATACACAGGACTCATCTTCACTTCTAGAGAAGCCACACTCTTTGATTTTCTCATCAAAGCAAAGATTCCAACTGCGAGACGCTTGTTTTAATCCATAAATGGATTTTTCAAGCTTGCACACTCTATTGGGGAACTTAGCATCTACAAAACCTTCTGGCTGACTCATGTAAACATCTTCAGCCAACTTCCCGTTTAGGAAGGCGGTTTTGACATCCATCTGCCAAATTTCATAGTCATGAAACGCAGCTATGGCTAGCATTATCCTAATAGATTTTATCTTAGCCACTGGTGAGAAGGTCTCATCATAGTCAATCCCTGGGGTTTGAGTAAATCCCTTCGCCACCAGTCGGGCTTTGAATGTGCTTACATTACCATGCATATCTGTCTTCTTCTTGAAGATCCATTTACAACCAACCGTCTTCCGACCAGGTTGTTGATCAATCAAATTCCAAACTTGATTGTCGTACATGGACTTGATCTCGCTGTCCATTGCCTCTTTCCATTTTGCTGCCTCAGGGCCTGCCATGGCTTCCTTGTAGTTAGCTGGCTCATCCAAATTTACCAGTGTATTATCACTGATAAACGTGTCCTCGTCTGTAGTTATATGGAAACCATAGAACTCAGGTCGCATGCTAACTCTACCAGAACGCCTAAGAGGTAATGAAGTGTGAACCGGTTCAACTGGAATCTCTTCCTTTGGTTGAACCTGTTGGGTTATATAACAAATTATCACACGAGTACGCAGCGGAATTAATCCTATGAATTAATCTAACTAACCGGATAGAACATGTTTACCTTATGAGCTCGGATTGACTTGATCTCTTGGAGGATTTAACGCAAATCCCTCTACGATCGCACACACGACACACCGATGCTATGTGCTAGCACTTGATCACGAACACCTCCACTCGAGATAGCCTTGGTCGAACCACACAAGAAACCGAAACCCCTTGGGTTTTTCTTGTTGCCGAATTCGAGAGGAGAATAGAGAGATATTAGGGTTTTTTCTTTTATCAGATAAAAGCAGCTCCTAAAACCTTAAACCCTGAGGGTCTATTTATAGGTTTAAAAGACTTGATAAACAAGTTAAGGATTGGCATAGGAGCCTTTACGATTTTCGGCCCTATGACCTATCCTTAAACCTTTCCTAATTGTAATCCAATTGCAACTCTCTCTAATTACAGCTAACACCCCTCTGTTAACAATTAACTGTTAGTTTTTAACGAAACCTCGTTAAATGTTCATGGTAAATATTAATTAACTATTAATTAATATTAATACATTTGGTGTCGAGACGTGTGACCCCGTAGGCTTAAATAATTTTCGGACATACGCTTGCTATTACATGATCATATCCCTACAGAACCCTAGTGGTTTCAGAGGTTCCTTCATCGCCTGACTCTTGAATCTCTTCAAGGTCAATGGTGCTCCCACTGTCCTCTTTACATATGAGCTCTCTCTCTCGAAAGACTCCTCTTCGTGCTACAAAGACCACGTTTTCACTAGGTCTGTAGAACAAATATCCAAAGGACTTCTGTGGATAGCCGATGAAATTACATCGCTCACTACGAGGTTCAAGCTTATCGTGAGTTTCTCGTCTAACGAAAGCTTCACAACCCCAAACTTTAATATGTGCTAACGAGGGAACTCTTCCTGTCCACATTTCGTGCGGTGTTTTGGCAACCTTCTTTGTTGGGACAAGATTAAGAATGTGGGCAGCAGTCTCTAAGGCATACCCCCAGAATGAGATTGGAAGTGAAGCTCGACTCATCATGGAACGAACCATGTCCAACAAGGTTCGATTGCGTCTCTCAGCCACACCATTAAGTTGTGGTGTTCTAGGAGGTGTCAATTGTGAAACTATTCCACATTCCTTGAGATAGTCGTGGAATTCGATACTAAGATACTCTCCGCCTCTATCTGAACGGAGCATCTTTATCTTCCTGCCTAATTGATTCTCGACTTCTTGCTTAAACTCTTTGAATTTTTCAAAGGTTTCCGACTTATGCTTGATTAAGTAGATATAACCATATCTGCTATAATCATCAGTAAAAGTTACATAGAATCGATTAGCATCTTTTGTGGATGATCTGAAGGGCCCACACACGTCTGTGTGTATGAGATCCAACAAACCTTCACCTCTTTCACAAGATCCAGTGAAAGGCGATTTTGTCATCTTACCCAAAAGACAAGATTCGCATGTCTCATCTGGCCTTAGGTCAAATGATTCCAACACCCCATCCTTTTGGAGTTGTTCCATGCGTTTCTTGTTAATGTGTCCAAGACGGCAATGCCACAAACATGCTTTGTCTATACCATTAGACGAATCAATTTGAAATACACTATTGCCTAAATTGTCTACACACATCACAGTTTCATACACACCATTACAAGGTAAAGCTTCAAAATAAAAAACACCATTTTTATAAGCAGAAATAGAACCATTCTCATCATTGAAAGAATATCTAAAACCTTGTTTGAACAATGCATGAAAAGAGATAATGTTTCGTGTCATTTCTGACGAGTAGCAACAATTCAATAAATCCAAACTAAAACCATTACTAAGCACTAGACTATAAACTCCAATCTTGGTGACAGGTGAAGATCGCCTATTCCCCATGATCAAGTTCATTCTACCATGCTCCACATCCTCACTTTTTCTTAGTCCCTGCAAAACAGAGCAAATGTGGAATCCACATCCTGTATCAAGGACCCAAGAATTAGAAGATAATGAGTTATTAGATGAAATAGTGTATGTACCTGCAGAAGATGGCTTCACTTTGCCATCCTTAAGATCTTGCAGATACTTTGGGCAGCTTCGTTTCCAATGCCCTTTTTCGTTGCAATAGAAGCAAGTGGCCTCTTTAGGATCAGAGACAGGGGTAACATCAGAACTGGATTTTACATGAGACTTTCCCTTCCAGTTTTGTTTGGGAGGACCTTTCCTCTTCTTCCCCTTTCCTTGACCAATGGCTAGAACGGGAGTATTAGCAGGAGCAGTGGCAACACTCTTTCCCTTCATTCCTGTTTCAGCTGTTCTCAGGAGGTTGTGCAACTGAGCCAATGTGGTCTCAGTGTTGTTCAAATGATAGGTCAAGATGAACTGATCATAACAACTTGGTAAGGAGTTCAGGACTATGTCAATAGCCAATTCCTCATCAAAGTGCACACCCAACCTCAGAAGTTGATCCACGTAACGTTGCATCCTTTGCACGTGGGCGCTAACAGATTCCCCGTCCTTCATCTTGCTTGATATGAGGGACTTTACTATGTCGTACTTTTCTTGACGAGCTCGCTTATGGTACTTTTCCATAAGGTCCTTGTTCATCTCGTACGGCCAGTAATCCTCATAGAATCTTTGCAGTTCAGGGGTCATAGTGGCAACCATGATGCAAGCAACTTTTGTTGCATCCTTTTCATGTTGCTTATAGGCGGCTAATTCATCAGCAGTGGCTTTCTCTTGGTCAATTTCAACTAGCTCCTTTTCAAGGACATACTCCTTGTCTTCATAACGAAGGGCCATTTTGATGTTACGCATCCAGTCGTTGTAGTTGGAGCCGTCCAATATCACCTTTGAGCAGATGCCCAACAGGGAGAAGTTGTTGTGGGTGGAGGAGGAGGAACCAGAAGCATCGGTAGGAGCAGACATTTTCTCTTTAAAAAAATAGTTAAAGTTAGATAAGAAAACCGAGTTTGATCCAACTATAAAATTTACAACTTAGAAAAGGGATGCCGTAATCTAATTGCAAATTTCATAAAGGTAGGTTTCCTTTGAGATTCATTGAAACTATTCAATGGCATGTTTAATCTCGGATTATGCTCTTCCATTTGTGACTGGGATACCGAGGATCACAAACAAGATGTGAATAACCATGCAAATGTGCTTGGTAACCTCAATGTCATTTATCATCTCAATTGATGTGCTGGTTAACCACACACGCTCCATCAACAATAATAATTTTTGAGATACCCATTACAACTCTTTATTAGTCCCTATTAGTGTGCCGGTTAACCACACACGCTCCACTAATGACTTATAAAGTGTAATGTGCAATTTCATGGGTTAGCATACAAATTCACATTTTTCCTAAAGTAACTAGGAATTTATAATAAAAGGTTTAGTTACTTTTAATGTCATTATACTTTTAATGGGAATTAAATTTAGTCCTATCAAACCCGTTCGGCTAACGACCCTCCACTAATCAAGGAAGCGGTGGGTGAGAATGGACACCCATTCAACTACCATTTTATAGGCAGTTTCCTTATACCCCCCTTATAGACTAGCTTCGTGAATGAGGCCTACTATTGATTTGACTGACTTTTGTTCTTATACATATAATAACAATTAAGCTTTTAATCATACATATAGTATAAGGTGTATCTTTAAAACTATTAAAAATACCAATATTATATATCAATAATAATAATAATAGGATAATAAATTTAAACTATTAAATTAATCCTTATCCTAAAGGCATTCGAAACTTAGGGGGCAAGATTAGGGTTTCAAAAAATCCTAATACCTAAAATCGAATGTGAGCCTCCTAACAGTTCAACAATTATAGCTAATTCAATTGAAAACAAACCTTATGCTCTGATACCACTGATGGGTTTCAGGCACTACAAGCAAACTTAAACAATTAAGGGTGCATGCAACCTAAAACATGATCTATGTTTTCACTATTGAACCTATAACTATGAACATATAATAAACCCTAGCAAACAATCAAAATAAATAAATTACTAAGACAGATAGGGTTACATACCTCTTAGTTGTTATAGTAAACAACTATAATAATCCTTCTTGACTTCAAGGAAGCAAGCACCACAATCGTCGTGCCTCTAATGGGATCACACCCAAGGACTCGAAGAAGAATATAAACTAAGGGTGGGATGAACTATAAGGAGTTCTTCCACAAGGAGGGAGAAAGAAGGAGGCGAATACTCAAGCCTTGATGAGCGAATTGGAATGAATCCCTAAGGCCTTTATTTATAGCCTTGGACAACCTCCTTACTTTGTAATCCCACCAATGTGGGATACATGGAATTTTCGAAAATTCCCTTTGCATAAGGGATTTCGAAATCTTCCATGTGGGATAACAACATTCCTAATTTAACCAACTATTGATTAATTGTTAATTATCCCTTTCAATTAACCAAACTGTTAATTAACCTCCCAAATAGTTTTTGTCTAATTAATTATTAAACCATAATAATTAATAAACCATTTCTTTTTCCCTTTTTATTAATTCTCCATATGCCGAGTCTTGAGGGCAACCCAAAAGGACTGTGCTGCTAACACCTAATCCAACAATGGTAACATTCTAGATATGATTAAGATGATTGCAGAATTTGGTCCAATTATGCAAGAACATGTTCAATGGATAAAGAACAATGAATTTGCATCAAACAAGGCTAGAAAAATAAATTATGTTTAAATACATTTGTTCGCTTACAACAATCATATGTGATCACTAAAAGTTTTTTTTTTTAATCTGCAAATTAAACTGTTATAGTTTACAATTTATGGTCCCAAGCCTAGATAAAAGAGGAGAGTTTGAACATTACTTTCGGATAAACGAAAGGACTCGGATTTTTTTTCGCTTGGGGCCTCCAAATTGGTTGAGCCGCCCCTGCATGCAACCGTCATACATTTCCAAATATGCAACTTATATATTAACTTCCGAACGGTGTTTTTCGCCTACCTTAAATAAAATGAAGAAAGAATGATGTAAGTGGCGATAATGCTGGAACTACGGTCAATATGGTTGCCTGTGATGGTGAGTAACAACGAAGGTTAGAGGAGACAAGGAAAAGTTAAGTGGTGGCTGTTGGTTTTGATGTCGGGTAAAACCGCAGAGTAGGAGACCGCCGGAAATGGCCCCTCTCTCTGCTTCCTATTTCTCTCTTTATGTTCATACCCGAGAAAAAACAGAGCTACAGGTATAAGCTAATTCCCCAAATGGCGTGGAAGAGTTATTAGATTTGTCGAATCTGCATATAGT
>JBCNJP010013194.1:0-12686 GCA_039602395.1 Deinandra increscens subsp. villosa | reverse complement strand
CATTGCGGTGTGTTTCATCAGGCCACTTTCTTTTTCTATCAACCAAACCCGTATGAATTGCGGTGTGTTTCATCAGGCCACTTTCTTTTTCCACGGGTTCATGAATTCATTGAGGGTAATTATTCTATCAACCAAACCCGTATGAATTGCGGTGTGTTTCATCAGGCCACTTTCTTTTTCTTCCACGGGTTCATGAAGTCGTTAAGGGTAATTTATTGATCAAACCCACATGAATTGCGGTGTGTTCTAGCATGGTCAATCAAACCTGCAAGCCAAACTGACATACGCTCGCTCCTTCCACCCCTAATTCCATATGGATAGGTTTGAGAAGCTAGGTTATCCATTGCCGGAGGTTAGCTCTTAGGGGTTTGATTTCATATACCAAGCGAAACCATCAAGCTAAATCGAAGGCTAATAGTTGCATATGCAAAGCAAACTTCAAAAAGAATTTATGGCATACACAGTACCCACCGTAATGAAAGACTATTAGTGTGAATTAGTTGGAGATCCTGAATATTGATCTTATTCAGTTTGATTCCGTTTTCAGAAAGTGTGAATTTCGTTTTGAGGGAAGAGAAACAGAGTCAAAATACTTATAAAACAAGTTATGTACAAACTACCAACCGTATCTATGTGGGAACATCAATATCTCACTGCCTAAATAAAATAAATGCCGTTGTCTGCATGAAACCATCCCCAACTAACTAATTGCCACTGCCTTCCTGTCCCTCTCAGTGTTATACCTAACCAACACCCACCCCACCAATATTATATTTTATGTACAACCAAAACCTTTTTCTCTTCAAGTAAAAGTAACTTATTCTTCTTTTCTTAAGAATATGATTTGATGATGGACCCTAAGTTGTAAAGGTTCCTTCTCAATAAGCTTCCAAGTGCCAACAAAACTGCCCCACCTTCTTCTACATTCTCTGCCTTTTCTTGATTCCTATATGGTGATGGTAATTCCTTCACTCTCAAGTAATCTAACCCGATCCTTTGTCGAACCGAATCTATGATCTTGGAATCAACGTGGTTTCCAAGGGCATCCGTCACATAGAATATGTTTTCGGCTTTACCCATTGATGTAGATATTTCGGCACGCGTAACATTTAGGGCGTTTTCTCTGAAGGTTCGTGTCACATCCGCTAACAGTCCTGGTTTATCTTCTTTGCAGAGCTCCAGCCTAACACCCTCAGATGCCCTTCTCTCTATGGCAGCTCTCAAACAAAGAGTCACTCGTAGCTTCTCGGTTTCTGAATTTATCGCGGTTCCATCTGTATGTCTAATAAAGAATTCCTGAATAATAATTAAAAAAACAAAAACCCATTACAGATAGATGATAACTAACATTTTTATGCTAAAGTAATTGTATGAAAATGTACCAGATATGCTCCGTTCTTTTCGGTGTCAATCTTAGCGTGGAAGACTGTGTATTGCATATCAGTTAGGGTGAAAACAACATCAAATAAAAGCTTGGGTCGATCTTTGCACTGGATGTTAACAATGGAGTACCCTTTCTCTAAACAATTCTGAACTGATACATCAGTAGAACATTCACCCCTAGTTTTAGTAACCGAAGAAGTTCTCTCATAATCACGATCTGCAAACATCATCTGGTGAAGCCTTCTTTCTGTGTGAGTGACAGCAATGGAAACCGAAGTTTTTGCACTTCTGATATCGTTATCCCCTTTAAGCACGTTCCTTAATCGAGCTTCCATGCTCTCGATTTTCTGAGAATCATCAATCTGGCATCCAGATTCACAATCTTTCAAGTAAATAAGCGAAGCAATCCGTCCATTATGAGTCCATAGTTTAGATTCCACCACATCACACTTGAGATCAGAGAGGACTGCAAAAACCTCGGATAAAAGGCCAACTCTGTCGGTTCCTGTTAGCTCGATCGCCGTCATTCCATCGATAGATTTGGATCTTTTGTGGTGAATGGTTCCAAGTGACTGGAAATACAATAAAGAATATCATGAATCTAAACCACTTTGTTCCCTTAACAAGAATGATAATTAATTTTACACAAATTGGGGGTCCAAAAGATGAAGAAAATTACATGTTGAATGCAACTAATGATGCTGTCATCAGTCAATTTGCTTCCATCCAAATTAGTCACATGAAATACTATGGATAGATAAGTGATAGATTAATCAGTAAAAAAAATGAAATTAAAAGGAAAAAAATAGAACTAAAAGTAAGAGCTGCTTAATTACCATCCATGTTCCAGCTTCCATCAGAGGAGACGTAACCTTTTTTAATCAAAAGATTTAGATCTGTAAGAGCTTGAACCGCTTCTAGAAGAATTCCGTCTTTCCTCGCACTATCAATCTACAAATTAATTATTTAAAATCCATTATTAGTTTAATGTGGGCAAATAGAAATTTGGTGTGTTGTGTTTTCAATTTTCAAACATACCATCACGAG
The DNA here is from genome assembly GCA_039602395.1 of Deinandra increscens subsp. villosa. NCBI lineage: Eukaryota > Viridiplantae > Streptophyta > Magnoliopsida > Asterales > Asteraceae > Deinandra > Deinandra increscens. Next base: position 10,256 of record JBCNJP010013194.1, on the reverse strand, counting down.
GGTTGCGTTTACACAACCAGCATTGTCGATCATGACCCTGCGATGCACCAAAATGTTTGATTGAGACTAGTCAAATAAAATTCAAATTTTGAACCAGAAATTCTGAACAGGGGGGAAAGGGGAAAATTCAGAAACTAATTTTATATTTAAACTGTAATAATAAGAGATCTATCTAGTAACAAATTTAATCCCTCGACACAAAAGTTTGAACCGAATCAGTATGATTTGGCGTCAAAATTGAAAAATCACGTTCGTTTCATGATCAAAAAGGAGAATATAGTAACTGACCTTGGAGTGTTCATTCGAACAAGAAGCTTTTCGAATTCGTCCAAACAGGGCATCGTGTCCATCTGCGTCGTCATTCTGCCTTGATTCTTCTTCTTCTTATACGGAGGGGGGGAGGGGCTGGAGAAAAGTGTTAAAAAAAAGCTAGCTAGCTAGTTGTTGGATTGATCGAATGAACTCTTGTTGCATCGAGAACGGTTTCAACGAGGAAACAGCGGATTACAGCCAACAGATAGACGGAGATCAAAAACCGATGGAATTCTAGACTGTTGTTAAATAAATCAGCATGAAAAACAGAGCTGGCTGTTACTTTCTCTCTCTCTCTCTCTCTCTCTCTCTCTATAAACATAACCACGCGTTTGGGTTGGCAAGGAATTTATAGCGTCCGTTTTTTATATTACAATCCTTTATTCTTCTTATATTTATTGAAAATTTCCGTAATAAAACCAGAATATGTACTGTTTGCGTAACGCATGCTGCGCGGATCACGCTTGCCGTTTTCTAATATTTTTCTATACAAGTCAACTATACATGCCTTCTTAGCACGATTGTAACTAGGTTATGCCACTTTATAGAGCGCATTGGGCATGCTTGGTAGGGACGGATCTAAGATTTTTTTCTATGATGGTTTATTTTGTTTTATGCTCGGAATTCTAACAACTTGAATGTTAAAATTTTTGATTTCGTTAATTCGGATTGGGTAAGGTTGATCACACAATTACCAATGTTTTAAAACCCGCTTTGAATTGGCGGGTTGAACTGGTGACCAGATGCTAATCCGGTTCGGGTGTGCCCAGTTTAGTCTAAGTCCGAGCAAATATTTGACCTGCCGGTTTTTACGGTTCAACCAGTCGAAACCCGGAACTGAGCCGCAAATTGAACTGGTTTGTAAAATTTAAGTCACGCACTTACGCTAAAAACTGAAAAGAAATTAGGATTATTGACTATTCACATACCAAGAGTTCTCTCCGCGAATACAGTTCAAGGTGAATTCTCTTCATTTGTGTCTTCTTTCTAACTCTCGTTTTAAGTTTTAGTACAGATATTTCAAATATGTTTTATTCATCTTTCTGAATAAAATACTTTTATTCAAGAAGACAGAAGAAGAAAAAAAGATCTGACCTTGTACTTTTAGGGTATTATTATGGGTTATTGGCTTCAAATAATCCCAACTATCACTTGTTGACCAATAACACTCCCAACTAATGAATTTTCCTCTGGCAATCCCAACTATCAGCATATTTTCCTCCACCAATCCCTCGCTTAATTTTCTTTAACCCCGTTAGTTATCTACCTATGTGGCCTTAAGCCAGACAGCCACATAATCATTTTATGCCATGTAGGACAGCCACGTAGGCAGATGACTAAAAAAATTAACGGAGGGAGTGATGAAGGAAAATATGTTAATAGTTGAGAGTGCCAGAGGGAAATTCATTAGTTGGGAGTGTTATTGGCCAAAAATTGATAGTTATGATTATTTGAAGCCAATAACCCTATTATTATTTAGTCATTAGAACTTCGTATTTGATATTGTAGAAAACAAAAGTGGTTATTCTCCTGTTGATGAATATAAAGATGATAGTGAATTTCATCTCTCAAATGATGAAAAACTTGATGCATACAACTCCAATTTAGTTTGTTATAGATAAATATAATTTGATTAAAACTTATATTTATGTTTTTTTAGATAATTGTAACTTGCTTAGGACTTTATTGGCGTTTTTCTTTACATTTGTCGTGTTTGAAAGTTTATAAAATGTATATTATAATGTTCAGGATCGAATAGTCAATCCGGTTCGACATTCCGGGTCAACCGGCTAAACCTTTTTTGACACAAGTCTGGTCCGGTTCAAAATTCTGGATTTAAAACATTGACAATAACAATACGAATATACGCTACAATAATTAGAAAAAATATTGTCAATGATATTCCTAATATTTAATTCACAGTCTTACAAATCCATTAACTTTTAACGAATTAAGAACCATATTAGTTACAAACAAAACCTAAATCAATCAATTTTGCAAGCAATTCATCAAATTAAGAACCAAACTCACAATTTCACAAATCCATTAACATTTAACAAATGAATAAGGTGAAGAAAATGGAAAGACCAGTTCCAAGGTCTTAAACCTGAGACCTTAGTCTCACAAAAAGAAAACACAATTACCTATGTTTGCTTCATAACACTTTATCATTGCGCTGCAACAAGTATTTTGTTATTTTCTAACTCAAGAATATCTCCTACTTTAATAAGTGAACATCTCATCTGCCAGGTGTCACTTTCTTAAAGCATTCCCAAGTTTGTTTTGGCGCCTTTCATCCCTCCACTCAATCACCCCTAGAATCCCTAGAAACGCATTGACGTTACTTACTCTCCCATTCAATCGATTTCATTGAAGCCTTAAGAAAAAGAAAAAAAAAACGCATCCAGTTACATCGCCTCCATCATCATTCTTCACTCCCTAAACCTAAATCACATTTAATTCTTCCCTCAAATCAATCGATTTCTACTTATCATCTCTCCCTTTAATCTATCGGTTTCAATCGATTTCTACTCATCATCTCTACATTCAATTTCGGCATTCAATGATATGGGAGGTCAACCGCTTCAATCTGAAATGGAGGTTATCCCTTTGTGTTATTTATACTCAATCGCAGTGAACATCTCCTCACAACTAGAATTCGATCCGCACCTGCCTTCCATCGATTGCTTCCTCGCTCCCTTTACTAAGCTTTGAGCTTCTAATCAGGTAAGTTTAATCCTCTTTGTTCCATCCCTTTTTAGTTATACTGTAGGACTAATTAAATCAGTTACATTTTGTTATGCACATCAAGTGTTTGTAGAAATGCCTACCTTAGTATTATTCCATTGCATACTTTTAGTTCTTATCTGACTTTTGTTTTAATGAGGGAAAAGTCTCTGAATAATGTATCTTATATTAGCGACTGATTGATATTTGGATATTGTCAATAGTGTTGGCCCAATTTTGGTCACAGGAATATGACTAGAGTCTAGAGGTGATTTAAAACTTAAAAGCTTTTACTTCGAGCATAATTATTGTGTTATACTGTTAGAGATTTAGGTGTATATTGCTGTCCAAAATACCTTTGCAAACTAGCTTTCAAAATAGAAGTAACCAGAGGTGACAAGGTTTGGTCCACTGGTGAGAGGAAGTAAACAAGGGAAGGAATGAGTTGCGAGTTTTGTTGTGGTATGATTTTTGGTTTAATAGGAGTCTTGAGATACCAAAAAAAAAAATTAAAGGTTTGGTAGGGAAAATATGAGTCTGCCAAGAGAAAAAGAGGAACACAGTGGGTTTATTTTCTATCTTGGGTGTCAAAATATATATATATATGAAGAAGATTTCAAATTAAAAAAGAAAAACTAAAATATGGTAGATATGGTGGTGGGGTGTTTGTCAGCCGAGAACTGAGGAAGGGATGGAGTGGGGTTGATTTGGTGAATGGGACTTGATACATGGCGTGGAGCCTTGGTTTTAAGGTTATGGTGGATATGTACAAGATATTCAACAAGTTCATCCGTATGCGTAGGAATATTTTGTGAGTTTAGGTTGCGGTAACAATAACAACAAAATTATTCCACATGTAATTGAGGAAGATGCCACTCATACCTATCAAAGCCCTGATAATTCTCATCGTGTGTGCCTTGTGTTATGTATTTTTTTAGTTTGTTTATCATAATTACAATTCACTTGGCAAAAATATATGATATATATTGTATACGAATCAATGCTTTGAAACCTTTTTTTCCTTTTTGTTGATATACAACTGATTGTTATATGATGAGATCTTTCAAGTTACAAGATCTATGATAATTTTTGTAGAGATGTGTTTCAATCGAAATAAAAGCGGAAATACTTTATGATTTGTTTGTGATGATTACAGGGTTATCTTTTATGAGGAAGAGACGTGGATGAAGAAGTAGATAGGGCCCTTGAGAGAGGAACTGACCTTCTCCAGTAGTGGTGAGTTGTGGTTAGCTGTGGTGAGCGACGCTGACTTTACAAGCAGAGATACGAGTTACGAAAAAATGGAAAAGATTGCAAAAGAAAATGTTCTCCCAATCCTGATGTTGATCTTCCTCCCATATTATGATGATGCTATACGTGGTCTTGATCCTATTATTGTGGAATTTGACCTGAATTGCAAATGTTTATCAGTTTATAAGATTCAAAACCAAATTGAACCATGAATCAGATCATTTTATAAGCAAGGCTCTTCCTGCTCTCTATAGTACGTGCTCTTGATCCTATTATTGTGGATCAAACTGCATTTAGAAGGTTGGACTCACTTTGCATACATGAAGGTGATCTAGATGTTTTAAATCTCTAGGTCATGGGAAGGGTGCAAATGATGAGCTCCTTGTTAAAGGCAATTGGATTCCAGACAAGTGAATTCGTTGGAGAATGGTGCAATCTATCTCAAGTCTATCAAAATGGGTGTGAGTAAACTAACAAATGAGGCTATGGGGGAGCAATACTTCTTATTGATGGTTGTATAATAAAGCAATGAAAAGGTCAAAACTGGTGAGGTGAATATGCAAACAAACTTTACAGGTGAAGCTTTGGTATAATTGGGTGGGTAACCAAGAAATGATCACAAGGACATTACACACATGGGTGGGCTGGGAATGTGCACCTGACATATTTGCATTTTTAACGAAGACGACCTTGGTGGATTTGTGATTCAGAAGCTTCAAAGATGGAGCCACTCAAGGATATAGACTTATGTTGGGTTTATTATTGTTGATATGTTTTTCTTTCAATTTCCATTCCGTTTGTGTTTGTTCTTTCCATGTGCTCTTTTGTTTCAAGTTTCCCGTTGAAAATGATTTTAACGTGATTATGTTGTAAGGAAGTCTTATAATGATGCCCATGTTGCTGTTGTTATTGCAAATCATTAGAAAATTATATTATTATTTTTATTACATACAATTATTTTTACTATGAAATCATTTTAAATAGAAAATCTTATAATTTATTTGAGAGAGATGAAGAATGGGTTAGTTGTTAAGTCGTTGCTTTATATATTATAATACTTCAATTCTCAATATGAATGTATTTGTTTAAGTTTTATCATGTACAATACACGGTTAGAAAATGTTACTCATCATAAATTGGTTGCTTGCCTTCATCGTAAATTAGTGTCGTACGGAACTAGATTGAAAGTCATCTTATTGAGAAATCGTGTAATCGAGTCGACAATAACATTTGGCACTAATATTGGATATCAGACTTTCATTTCAAGGCTTAGCTTAACACCTTCGGACAAGAAAATCCCTTTCAAATTCAAAGAAGGCAATTTCCTATAGCTGTATGATGCACAATGACGATAAATAAAAGCCAGGACAATCACTCGCAAATGTTGGTTTATTTTTGAGGAACCCTGTATTCTCAGACGGTCAAATGTATGTGACGCTCTCAAGAGTTAAGAGTAGAGAATGTCTAAAGCTGTTAATATTAGACAGAATAAAATATTACAAACTCAACATCTAACGTGGTATACAAGGAAGTGTTAAGAGATTTGTAAATCTTACATGTTCGTTAACCATGTACTATACTACAAAATGTTCACTAAAATAATCGCAAAAATTTGCATGTTCAATACATCTATTTATATCTATACTTATTTACATCCATTTTATATTACAAATAAATATTCCATCAAAAAAATACTCTACTCACACCGTGAACTATAAAAATAAGTCTACTACATCCGCGCCAACAATATTTAACTACCAATACTTCACTAAATACGCCCCGGGTGCCCCACGGGTAACAAACCTAGTGTTTAATATAAACAGGAAGCGTAGAAAGTACAAAAACGTATAACGGTCCCAGGATTCGAACCTAGAACCTCACTGTCAACATGTTAAGCACAACAACTACGTTGCATCAACAATTCTTAATATTTTTGTATTCACTCCTAATAATATATGAAGGTTCACTCCAAATTCGTTTTATATATTTCTAAGAAAAAATCGAAACGCGGTGGCTTCTCGTGACCTGACCTGTTTAAGCTAGATCTGCCCATGTGCACAGTACCCAGTTTTTTGTGGGGCCTAAAATTTTTAAATTTTATTACAAGTGGAGGGGGGCGACTTCATATCCAAAGTTCTAAACTTCTTGGAACGCCCAAAAAGAAAAGAAAAAGACGCTGAGAGTTAAGAGAGGTGAAGTGCCGAATGGAATTTCAAAAAACAAAAAAAATCAACAATTGCTCTTAAACTTCAAAAGAGTGATAATTTTTTATCTAAAAAATGTGATTGGTGCAAGGTAATAACCATTTTTTTCATCTACTCTCTAACATTGTTAAATTTTTGAAGATAAGGTTAGAACTAGGATTTTAAAACTAACAAATTTGCTGAATTTGACGTGATGTCGAAGTCTCACGCAAAAAATAATCCTAATTACACTAATTAGATAGCGGTAAGCGGGTGTCGAACTCAGGGAGATTGTGGAACATGTATTACTTGAATGCAAATTGTAATGTAATCAACTAAGATTTTTAATGTAAAGATCAATGAGAGTGATTTGTTGTGTCAAAGCTTGTACTAAAAATTAAACAGCAATGCAATTTATGAGTTTTCTTAACAATTAAACAAAAGTGGTCTTCTCGGATTTCAGGTTTTCATGTGAAACAACAATACGAATGTATACTGGAAAGAATCACATAGACATGATTCATGCAAGTGTAATTGTTCGTGATAAAAGGGGACTAAGTACTCGGGTTATAAACACGAGGTTATCACCCGATGATCAATCAACAAATGCCAACCCTAATCCCTTCCCACTAAATCCCGATTGCCAATGGCACCAAGAACGTATGGTTCGCAAATTAGATTCAACAAAGTGTTAATCGTTTACAAACAATCACACAAACATCATATTGAAAATCATCGAATGATTAGATCAATATTCCAGAAATCAAATACACAAAGTCAAGTTGTTTACATGAAAACCTTACATCCAAGAAGAACACAAAGACTTAGCCTCTCATGGTGAAATTGATTGCAAAGATGATGATGATTGAATCCATGGATGATCTTGATGTTATCTTGATGTTAGTTATCTTCTCCGAACTCTTTCTTGCTTGTAAAATTCGTCCAAGATCGCCTCTAGTCGTCCCCCCCAGGGTTTCCAATCGAAAAGATAGTGAAAAACCTTCCCAATTCGCGTTTTAACCAAACTTGCCGACTCCTGATCTGGCCCAAACCGTAAGCTACGGTTTGCAAACCGTAAGCTACGGTTTGGCCGTACCTTACGGTCTGGAAGGGCTGGGCGACGGTTTGCATGGCCTGTATTCTCCCAAACCATAAGCTACGGTTTGTAGACCGTAAGCTACGGTTTGGGCAGTTCGAAAACTTCATTCTCTTCTTCAAATTGAACCTTCTAACGGATCATATTCACCCGGTTCCTCCAATGCTTCCATATTTGACTCGTTTAAGCCCATATAACCTGCAAATACTTGGAAAACCGTAATCATCCAACATCATATGAAATAACCATAAAAACTAGCTTAACCACCCGCATTTATTATTATTAATTACTAAAACACGGTGCAACCGTCACATCCCCACACTTACCCGTTGCTTGACCCCAAGCAACTCAAGATTATTTCCTTGCCATCCAACCAACAATCCCAGTCAAACCCAGTTTCAGCTAAGGTTCCAAGTCATACCCTATTCCCAACATTATAGATGCACTAGCCAGAACAAAAATGCAACAATCAAACCATAAGAACTTAAATCAAACCTAACATGCTTCCGGCCTTTTATGCACGTAACAAACCCCTCACAATAACGCTCCTCTCGGTTAACATTTAAGGGCTAGCGTGGTGAGCTAGTTTGCACTCATTTGGCAGATGTGTTGTCTCACTATCATAAGCTTGTACAGTTCTCGAACCTCCATCTCAAGCAAGTTAAAACATGCATGCAAATCAATAGGACTTATAATGGGATATAACGGGGCTAGGTGTAGGGTGTGGAATGGGAATATTTTTCAAGTGGCTCAAGTAATCCAATCCGGCTTATTTATTACAATCAAACAAGAAGCAAACAACTAATATATACACAACTGAACTAACTACTAAATCACAATCTTTTTGCTGCTCAATATTCAACCATGTGATCTCATATTTTGCTTTTTTTCTTCATTTTTCACCTTTTTTTTTTGAAACAATCAAATCGATGTAAAAAGCGTCTAACGCTTAGATTACATACCGAATATCACAAACTTCACCAGCTACATTATTCACATCTATCTAGTGCTGGAGAATGAACTATAAGCCGAATTGGACACTAGGGGTAATAACATGAATGGAGTAGGCTCGGGTGATCAATCAATAAGCAAAAGGCTCAACATGGCTTCTAAAGGACCCAAACCCCCGCCCCTCGCTTACCAAGCTCATGTATGTAATGCATGAGGCCCAACCCCCAATTCCCACACTCGCACACATCCAGACGAGGCTTAACCTAAATGCCTAGATCACTTTTGCCACATGTTCAAACTGAGATCTCGGAACGTACCAATTGCACAAGTTCTAAAGTAATAAACACATAGCCACACTCATTGAACAAACATGCATATGATAAACAGTAGTGTAGGCACAAAACTCACAATTTGTGGAAATGGGTTGCCGGTTCATTATGCGGTTTATTACACCAAAAGCATGCTAACCTTGACCATATTTGATACGGATCGGATGATCCATATCTCGAGGTCGACCCGCAATCCTTTAGGGGGGATTCGAAACCCATTCTCATTGGGTTTCTTGTTCCCTAATCTATCATTATTTTAGCAATTATTTTTATTTTTATTTGTTTCCTAGTTTAAGTGTGATTCTTTTCCTATTTAAACACTTTTGTAATTCATAATTAAGGGAGTTGATTATTGAATAAAAAGAAAGTATCTTCTTGTTGAACAGGTTTTGTTCAATCGATAGTTCCGGTTGGCCGGATATCACACCGTCGTCGGCGACTTGGTTGGCCAAGCGTCTTCGCCGCTAGGTTTTAGCCTAGGTTATCTTCACCCGCTTATACGAATCCGTATCAAGTGGTATTCAGAGATCAGGTTACTCAGAATGTCAGATCGTGAGGGAGATCGTCGTCAACACCGTAGATTCGCCGCCGGAGGCAACGGGCATGAACAACGTGACCCACGTGACATTGCTGAGATTGAAAGATTACAACAACGGGTTCGTGAACTTGAACTACCGTTTGAAGAAACACCCAAATACGATGAAGATGGACTTGCTCCAGACGTCGAAGAATGTTTGTTGATCCAAACGCTTCTGGGTTGGGTTACTCTTCCGCCACCCGCTTCTCCCCAAGCCACACCAACCATTCTACAATCGCAAAAGCCGCACCTGTCAATTGTTCCACACTCGCACTCGCCAATCGTTCCGCACCTACATCCAAAAACCGTGTCAAGTAATTTCGATTCACAACTCTGTGTACGTCATTTGGAAAGCGTTGTCAAATATGGCGCACTCATCTTTGCGTATCCAAAAAAAATCAAGTTTCAACATATGAAGTCTCAACTCTTCCGATTCAAACCAGATCATAATTGTGTTGGAAGAGTAGGGGTGGCCGGCTCTTTTTTCCTACATTTTAGTAATTCTGGCCTACATAAAAGGGATGGAGAAGTTCAAAATTTGAGGTATCCACGTTATTTGGGTTTTCAAAATTTTGTGGTTATCCTAAAAGATTTAAAAAGGAATTGGACTTTGACATGGGAATGGAATGTACTTATCTATTCTTACTACCAATATTCCATCGAATATTGTATTTTTTTAGCATCCATTTTTTTAGAAAACCAACTTGTGGATAAATGTGAATTTCCTACCCAAAGGTCCTCCACGGAAAAAGAATTTGGTCAACATTGGAGGAAATTAGAAACAACTAGTGGTACTAAAAAAGTCATAAATTTGGCTTATTTCGAGACCA
>JBCNJP010013193.1:0-12687 GCA_039602395.1 Deinandra increscens subsp. villosa | reverse complement strand
ATACCCCACATGAGTTAGGATTTTGATCTCTGCCACAAACAGTGAGTAGACTCAGATGGAAACTTAAAAGGGAGGGATATACCCATGTGATTTGAATTAAATTTAAAAGAAAAAACAAAAGGGAATTGTTTGTTGCCAACAATCATTTTCTTTTTGAAAAATAAACAAGATAACAAACATCATCGTTGATGTCGTGTGAGTGTATATATAAAAACAAGGCCTTACACTATCAGGTTCTAAATTGGTTCCCACCAAGAAACTATACACACACACACGTTAGGCAAGTATACATACCGAGCGTAGTATAGTATTAGTAAGTTCCGAATATCGATCCAAAGACATGGAGTTGTGAAACAGTTGTTTATTAATACTTTAGGGTTTTGGTTTTTGATTTAAGAAATATTTAATTTAAGAAAAGTACTAAAGTAAACTAATAAAGCAATTTAAAAGTTGTAACGGAAACCAGATATTGTAAAAGGATCGCTTAGGCATTGATTCCCCCACCCCGGTTCGATAGACGCATCGATTACGTTTATGCCTTATCTCTTAATGTGCGTTTCATCATTTGCCAAGTTTCGGGTGAACCATAGAGAATCGACCAACAATCACTGGTTAAGTTAACACAAGTTTGTAAATTTGAAAATCGTTCAATCAAATCTTTTTAGCCATTTTCTACAATTTCAAACAATCACGTCTAAGGTAATGCGACTTACATTGTTATAGCGAGGTCGAAGATTCTTTTCAATGAGGCGAGTCAAGCGTTCATTGTCAAAGTGGTTGAATGACAAACTTTGATGAATCACGAAATTTGTCATTACTTCTCGAGTCCTTTCGAGATCATAAATGAACTTTCCCCCTACATTTGTCATTGATGTTTAGCCTTGAGCTAGTTGTGCTTTCCTCACTTGACATTGAGGGTGATCAACGTATGACCTCTGTCACACCCCCAATTAACCACTAACGGAGTTCATACCGTTAAGGGGTGCGAGCAAACCAGGACCACAACCATTAGTTACAAATACTAAACGAATCAGAGTAAGTCCAAATATATATCATAAAATAAAGTCTCAAAATACGCAGCGGAAAATATTGTCTTAGCACTAACCACGTGCTTTACAAAATCATTGTTTTAAATTCCCAATTTAGTTTAAACAAAAGTAAAATGTCTTCATGCGCCATGCCAACCCGCTCCGGATACTCCTCAGCGATCTGCAAAAGTTTAAACCACGCAAGTGTCAACCTAACGGTTGGTGAGTTCACAGTGGGCTTGTCACGCAGTGGCCCGGTCACATAATCATATTGTGTCAACATATACTTATGTAATATTTATTTGTGAAAAGCAATGCTCAGTGATAATACACCGGTCCATAATCATAGTAGCGTGATTTAGTAAAAGTATTGTCCGTAACATGCGTTATCGGGTATGTACTAGTTTTGTAAAATTAAAGTGCTCAACCGATATCGCGGGTAGCTAATCCGTTGTTCCATGCACTAAGGAAGTTTGTACCAAAGCTGACTAATAAGTATTGTAGTGGCATCGCCATCATCTATTTTGTTTTGCGGACATACGTCATCGCGGCTTTGCCTCCCCCGTGTCCTCTCGGGATCACGGTCAGATAGGCTGATATTGTACCTCCGTGCACCTCCAGTGTCACGAGGCGGAGTTTGTCAAACTCCAGTAGATCTACCCAACATCCCCTCGCTTTACAATTAATGGCACAATTAAGTTGAGGACTTTTTCAGTTAAAAGGCAATCCTTAGAAATCATGTGATATCATGTGGTTTAGACTTTAACCTACACTAGCCATATTAAAACGGTTTACCGGATTCTCATGAATCTCAAAATGTTTTCAGTGTCGTTTCAGAAATAGTTTGTTTCAGTTTCACAAGCGTTTCCCATAAAACACTTCAAGTTTATCAAAGAGGTGCATGGCACTCATAAGGTTTCAAGTTCATAAAAGAGGTGCATAGCACTCATAAGATTGTCAGCATTGTTTTTCATTAAGTTATTCAGTGTGTCCCAAACGGGCTCACAGTAAACGGGTTAGTGACACTCACCTTTGGTTGCACTGCTACACTTGCTAAATAATCCAAGTATTGTTTGCTTAACGAAGACCTAAGAACACGTTTAGGTCTTAAGTATTAGTTTTGTGTCTAATATTTAACTTACGTCACTATGGCCCATAACATAGCACGTTGGAACTATGACACGACATACCGACACACGACACCGATGGTTGATCATAAACGAGGGTTCACATAACTCAGAAATCAAAGCATGTTTCATTATTGCATAATCATGTAAGTCATGGCATAACATTCAAATAAGTTGCACAAGTTTGGGTTTTGGTCTTGGTTCAGTTTCGCTACACAGTTTCGCTACACAGTTTCGCTATGTGCACGGGCAGCACTTTCGCTAGGGAATACCCGATGACACAGTTTCGCTAGCTAGTTTCGCTCGAAACTGATGACACAGTTTCGCTAGCATAGCTTCGCTCGAAACTGGTTTGAACTTTCGTTCAGGGACAAGGTCTATGGTTGTTTCGCTCGGTAGTTTCGTTACTTAGTTTCACCGGCGACACTATAGTTTCGCTACATAGTATCGCTGTATGAATATTCAAACAGTTTCGCTTCATAGTTTCGCCTAATGAATGCACAGTTTCGCTAGTCGCTAAAAAAACTCGTTTTTAAGACCAAAAATCAATCTAACAGCTTCCATACATCATGTAATTCAATATCTAGCATGCATAAACATTTACCAACATCACAGAGGCAATTTTAACACCTTAAACATGAGTTTTCATCATCAAATCACCAAAAACACCTCAAAGCTCATTTTTAGCACAAAGTTAACCTAACTAGCATGAATCTTCATTATGGCTTGATTTCACACGTAAAGTTACAGACTTTATGATAGATCTAGCATTCCTAAGCATCATACTACAAGCATACGCGATTTCATGAAGATTTAAGCATGCTTTTTAAGGAAACACATAGAATATGCATGAAAATGGTTTTGGAGACTCACGGTTTGATCTAGGATCCGAATGGGTGATGTCTCGAGGCTGAGATCACGACGGCTCGTGGTGTTTCTCGGCTGACCAGAATTCAGGAGAGTGTGTGTGTGTGTTTTTGAGAAATGATGTAAGTAAAATGAGAAGATTAGGGTTTTATAAAATATATAGGTCAGGAGCTAGTTTCGCTGGCAGTTTCGCTGGCCAAGCGAAACTGACTCTGAATTCGTGTAAATCGAAAGTTTGTCTACCGAGCGAATCTACAATTTCGCTCGGTAGTTTCGCTGGCAACCAAAAGGGCCAATTTACAAAATTAATTAATTAAACACGTTGCACATAATAACAATAAATAAATAAACACATAACACATATGTGTGACGCCCACTTCCAGACTTGGCTCTAGAAGGGGTCACTAATCGGATTTACTCATGAACACAAGGTAATAACAGAGATTACTACGCAGCGGAAATTTGAAACTTTTATTTAATTGCCAAGTACTACAAAGTAAGAGATAATTTACATAAGGAAATACTAACTATCGTTATGTTTTGTTGCTATAACTATAACTATGCCAGCTTGCCACAACCTTCCTTCTTTCCGATAGCTGCCCGCCTAATCCCTTAATCACAAGGGCCTTCTCGTAACTAGTCGATGTCTCACCCTGACCTGACATACATACATATTTTGGAAAAGGTCAGCTTACGCTGGTGAGTTCTATATTTTAAAAGCTTTACCTCGGCGTGAGGTTTAAAACCCTTGGACCTGCAAGATCCCTTTTTCACAGACATTTATCAAGTATAATATATATCACAATTATAAAACACATAATATTCCTTAACAGGAAACACCCCCTATAAAATCATTTATCCCGCTATCCCTTCCTACAACCCCAACATTTATTACCAGTGTAAACCCTGCTAATGTATAAGCAGAGAAACCATCTTTGCGGACTGCCGAGTTTACCCCTTTAGGGTATTCCCTATAACGGTCAGTTGTCTCGCTTTCCCTTATTTGCTAACTGCCGAGTTTACCCTTCTAGGGCATTCCCTGTAACGGACAGTTGCATTGCCTTCCCCTATTTGCTTACCGCCGAGTTTACCCTTCTAGAGCATTCCCTATAACGGACAGTAGCTTTTTCCCTTTTCTATTTGTAGTGGTCTCTAATCCCATTGAGCAACACTACCTCCTAACTCCCTCTGTACTACTACCCGCCCCTTAGTTAAATACCCAAGAGACATAAGATTATTAGTAAATAGTGATAAGGTCTTCATATACTACAACAAGTGGACATCTCCCAATTTATCGTTAGTGTATGTATACAGGGCGTATCCTCCACACTTCTGATATACTGGGTAACTAATATTATTATGTATATATATAGGAAGTACCAGCGGCGTATCCACCACATAATAATAAAGCAAATGCATCACCTGTTCTCATATAATCATACATATTCACTATAACGTTTACTAATAATTCCTTTATCACTTGACTATTTAATTTCGAAGCAAATATAACACATATCATATCACAGTCATTATAATTATGTTATAACACGTACAATGATTTAATATCATTTTCAAAACATATCATATATATATTTTCATATATATTATCCCAAAAGCCTTAAACAGTTTATCAATTCAAGATATTTCACGTATATGCATTTCCATAACAGTTCACATATATATATCAATCCAACAATAATTTAATAGTTCAATATATCCATTTATCAATTAGCACCTTAGCAATCTGATATATATTTACTCAAAGGTAATTCAATAGTTCAGATACGCAACATTTCAGTTATAAATCATTTAGATGCATTTTATAACATTTGTATGTATATCAGCCCGAAAACATTTAAAACATTTAAAATATTTAAGAGTGGGCTCATAGAACTCACCTTATTTCTTTAACCGGTTACTTGGACAGAACTCCCGCTATGATTCCCGATTTAACCTAATTTACGTATCGTATGGCGTTAACGCAAGGCTTTATATAATAAACACTTCTTATGTTTATTTTAATATCTTAATACCTTAATAATATTCAATTATTAAGTTTATCCCTTTTTAAAGGTCAAAATGACCAAAATGCCCTTTAGGCAGTTATCCCTTTCTTTTAATGATAATATGAAGACGCGCATTCCTATAAGTAAACGCTCACTCCGGGATCGCCCAGTGTTGGGATGCCATTGCCCAGATGGGATGGCGACACCCCCGCTATGCCAGAAACCCCAGTGTACAGTCGTTTACCCTTCCGTGAACTCGATCTGCTATCATAACATTTCTTATATATACATAAACATGTTACCATACAAAATAATCTCCGGATTATTTTACATTTAACCTATTTCTAATTCCATTATTATATAACTCATTTATTCAAAACCGTCTTAGGTATTATCATTAAACATTTTACAATATCCTTTAAAATGGCAAAGCTTAATTCAAAACCGTTTACTCGATTTGGGCAGAATAACGACATGAAAACCCTAATTTCATTTTTTTATTTAATAAATATCAAAACCCTTTATAAAGTGAAATAAACTTAGGGCTTTTGTCTATAATATTATTTTATAAGATTCCCTAAAATAATAAGCCCTAATATAGCCCTAATTGAGTAATTTAGCAAAACCTTATTTTGAAAACCCTAATTTTATATAATTTTTAATTAAAAATAAAATATTTCCGAAATATGAAATTAACTTAGGGCTTTCTTAGTAAACATCATTATAACATTATCTGCAAAATTTCAGAGCCTAATTCCCACCCGATCACCCGAATTTGATGATTTAAGCTCAAGAACCCTAACTTATGCATAGATTTAGAACTCGATCCTAGACACGATTTCAACAGAAATTGATAAGGGGCTTTTGAAGACCATACCTCGAAACGTAGAACTGCAGAAAATCTGCTTCTAACTCCTCGTCGTTTGGGAGAATTTCGATCAAGAAGAAGCCGGTACGAAGAAGAGGGTTTTTCGAGTGAGAAATTGTGAATTGGTGATGATATTCGACGGATTCAGTCCCTATTTATACAGATCGAGGTCGTCTCAGGGTGTGGACACGTAATATGGTGACTAACGAATCGAATTGGACGCGTATATGGGTTAAACTTCGGCTGCAAGTCGAGCCGTTTGAAAAAAACGCGATCTGGACGGCTCCGCGTATCGCGCCAGATTCGAAGTCAGGTCGCGCGTACCGCCTGGCGATTTTCAGCAAATGACAACTTTAGTCCCTCTACTTTTTATTTACAATTTAGCCCCTAAACTTTAACCGAACTGTCATTTTATGTACCGAACTATTATAAAACATGTTAAATAAAGTTTCTAAGGCTCGGGACACTCTCGATGATATACGTATACATACGTATATATTTTTATATATTTATATATATATTTTTCATTATTTACACTTTTGGCCCCTCAAACTTTATAATACTTATTATTTTATGTACCGAATCACTTTAGGATATTATTATAATATATTGTAAGCCTCGGGGTACTTATAAAAGGTATAGATACGTATAATATCCGTAAGTATTCATAACTTTAAATAAATTACACTTTTAGCCCTTTAACTTTTATCTTATGCATATTAAACCCTAATCTTTTGATGTAACTATCATTTTACATCTTACAACCTTCCTAAACATATTTCTAACATTCTTGAAGGTTCGGGTCACATATAACAATATATATACATATATATATTTGTGTATTTACATAAATTACACTTTCCACCCTTCTATTTTCTTGTTAACTATTAAGCATGCATTTTCTACATGTATATCTATCTAAACACGCATTTCCACATATATATTCATCAAATGAATATTTCACATGTATCTATGCTATTCAAACATATTTTACACATGTATTTGATATAATGTAATCACGTAGAGGCATTTTCTCCCGGTTATCATTTATTTCCATCATATAAACGTTTAGCTACGTTTTTCATGCTAACATCATATATATCAATTATCTTTGATATAAAACACATATTATTTCATTTCCTTAATTCATTTTATCAATCAACACGCGTATTATTCATGAAATACTTATCTTTTATCGATTTATTACCCGGTAATGGGTAAACATGCATTTTTCAAACGTTTTAACACGTTTAGCTCTCTAACACATATATCATGTGTATTAATCATATTGATCACGTATTTCTCAAATTTCGGGATGTTACAACTCTATCCCCCTTAAATAAGGTTTCGTCCCGAAACCTGCTCCGTTTACGAATATCTTTATCAACGAGATATCCTTAACTTACCCCTTTCTTTTCTAGGTTGATTTAAGAATCTAACCTAGGCATTCATAACACTTTACTATAGGAACTATCTTGCTCCTAATCCTTCCTTCTAATTGCGATGTAGAACCGCAATACGTATTTCTATATACGATAATCCGTTATTTAGAACGCTTCTATCGAAAGATGTTATTTCTAACTCGTTTGCTTCAAAACCGCAACGATTCTTCAGATGACATTTCAGCTAACTCTTGGAAGAACGCGTCTCCGTGAGTCTTCTAATGCTCCATTCTCGCCCTTTGCATATGTTGAACGTTTTATCTATACTTGCATGACTTGATCTTCGTTATTGAATTCCAACAGTTCTTTCATTTGCTTACTAATAAGTGATCTATATCCATAGATTCTACTGATTTGCTTTCCACAGTGGCCCGTACTATCTACTTACACGAGACTAACTCTAGTCCACTTCTCATTGTATCTCCGGTGTATATATATAAGATGTACCAGCGGCGTATCTACCACACCTTTGATACAACCAGAGGTGTACTAGTCCTAGCCAAGTGTAAGATGACATTACTATTCAGTCCGACATACGGGGCAAGCGGGCAACAAGCTGCGCCGCAAGCCCTTTTTGAATAGCGAAACCTAAGCGGATAAAAACAAGTTTCTTAGCTCTAGGAGTCACTATATGTCCATGCATAACCTTCTGGATCCGCCCGAGCATGTCCGCAGCCTCTGACGCGAGGTGCCCGAACGTGTCAAAAGCAAAGGGGACAAACACATGCTGATTCTCGAGACATGCCTTCTCGTGCTTGTCCACCTTACCCGCAGCCGCCTTAGCAGCAGCCTGCCCCGCCGTGAAAACTCCAGAGCCAAAGCCCACAAGGGGAGAGACCCCAGTCAGATCGATGCAAGTGTGCTTCCCCCTTGACCACCCAAACACCAGGATGTCCGCCGGTCTAAGGGTCGAACGCCCCTCTTTTGGGTCAGTTAAGAAGTTAACGGGGGCTTCCTTCTTGGCTGAAATCCCAGCCTTTCTGAAAATGTCAAAAAGCACATCTCGGACCCAGTCATGACGGTACTTGAACCCCGGGAGATCTTTACAGTGAACCCCGTGCTCCCCAAACGAGTCCAAACAAGCCTTGCGGCAAACAGGGCACTTCTCGTCCGCGGGAAAAAGGGGTATCATAAGCCGGTACTTGAGGATAGATCGGTATTCGACCGACGACATGTGCTGCCCGAGCCCGTCAATGGGGAGAGCATGGAGGAAATCTTGGGCATGTGGTTGACGAAGACAGCTCCACACCGCTTTTTGCCTGGCATTCATATTAAACCGGGTTTCCATATCCAACACGATTTTGCTGGAAAGGGCATTCGCCAAAACATGTTGGGGTTTTGGGGGGGCGGTGTCCTTGTCAGAGAAACCGCTAAGATCAAAACCTGGTATGATGTCACGCAGGGCCGCCAGAGCGAAAGTATAATCCGAGTCCATGCCACAGACCCCGCTCTCCCGCAAGATGTGGTCCTGCAGCCCCCAGGATTGGGCCCTGGACGCTACAAACGCATAAGACGAGGCCTCCATAGCCGAAGAAACCCCGAGCCCTCCGTGCCGGATAGGCAGGGAAGCGATCCGCCACTGAAGGTCCCCAAAATAAGCCCCTTGATGTGTTGCAAACACATCTAATTTTCCCGGGTCTTTTGTACATTATTTGAGTCGATTTTAAGTCCATTTTGAGTCATTTGTTATGTTTTAGTTAAGTTTGGCATTTTGTGTCTTTTAAGTTATGTTTTACACGTTTTGTAGGTTTCTAATAAAATCCCGAGGCCATGAGAGGAAGTTAGATAGAGTAGAAGAAAAGACGAGAGAAGTGCTGAACAAAGAATCCTAGGCGTATCGCCTAGGAAAGACAGGTTCCCAAGCGATACGCTTGGGGCAGAGAGGTCAACAAAGTCAAAGCCGGCTAAAACCCGACTATTTTGTCGTATGCATGGTCCGGGCGTATCGCCTACAGATTATGACCCTCCAAGCGATACGCTTGGAGGGTGTTCGGCCGAGAAAACCCTAATTTTTCTTATAAATTCGTATTCGAGGGTTTCATTCGGGACTTTTCGACTGATTGCCGTCCAGAGAGGTTCTTAGAGGCGATTTTGAGGACGAGGAACAGTAAGGAGATTGATTTGAAGGCTAGAGATCAAGCATTCGGTTTCTCACCACGTGTTCGGTTTCTATCTTCTCTTTGATTTCTTTTGTACTTGACTTTAGACCATGTTTTCCTTTCAATTGTCTGTATGTGTTGCTGATCTTGACTGGATTATGGTCCTAGGCTAAGCACTTAGTGCCGCCTAGGCCGATTGATGACTATTTTGTGTTTTTGACTATTTTCGGTTTATGACAATCATATGTGTGGGTTGTGACTCTCTTTAAATCCCATTGGTTTTCTGTAATTGATGCATAAGTGTACTTAGTCTAGGGTTTCGATTGATAGTCAATACTTGCGTGATCTGCGGATGTCTTCCGGTTTGGGTTGGGTAATTGGTTTGTGTGACTTTGTGTTTGCAAATTGATATGGTTAGTTGATTTTGATTAGTCATAGGATTGATTATTAATTGTTTCCTTGGATTATGTGTTCTGCTCTCTGAATAAGCTCAAAAGGATGACAGTTGTCGGGTAGTCGGGTTGGTTAATCACTTAGGATAACATTGTCTTAAAAGGAAATGCCCTAGGTTATTAGTTAATCTGCTATTTCGTGTTGGTTATAGAAAATCAGTGGTAGCTCCGGTTAGTCTAGGTGTGCCTTAGGTATATCCGAGGGTGGCTAGGGTAATTGAAGTGGGAAGGACTTAAAAGGTGAACCCTTGTTCGAGCGTTAGAGTAGTCAAAGTTAGGAAGGACTTAAAAGGTGAACTAACTAATCAGTGTGGTTATTCCAACCAAATAGGTATCTTATCAGTAACATCCGGTAAGTGGTCTGGGGGCTCGTAAGGTTTCTAGAGGTTGTATCAGAAGATCCTGGTTCCATCATTAGTTGCCATATCCGAGAGTAGTCATTAGCATGAAATAGGAGTCTAGGTCTAGGTGGTACTGTTTCTCTAATCTAGTTTCCTCCTAGGTTTCTTTGTTTTCGGTTGTTGGTTGATTAGTCACTTAGTTAGTTAATTTACTTTAATTAATTTATTTTAAAACCAAATTCTCAAAATTCCTATTTTTCAGTCCTAGTTGAGTCTTGTCTATAGAGTGTCTCTAGGGTTCGATATTCCCGGTCTTGCCTTAGCTTAGCTATAATCCGACAGGTACACTTGCCTTAGGGTTCGGTTTGGTTTAGGTTATTTCGGTAAAATTCGGTGTGTCTAGGTCTAGGTTTAGGTCTAGGTTTTAATAGTATTTTTAGAGTCGTTCCGAGCACATCAAGTTTTTGGCGCCGTTGCCGGGGACACTTGGCAATAGCAAGATTAACTAGGTGACTAGGAAATTTGAGTCTTTTCTAGGTTTTTGTGTCTAGAGTTTAGGATTTATTTTCGTGTCTAGTATTTTATTTTATTTTATTATTTTATTTGTCTTGAGTCTAGAATTTAGGTTTTATATTTCTTATTTATTTTTATTTTGTTTATGCCACATATCCACTCACAAAAACCATTTGAACTTTCGACCACTATGAAATTCCTTGATTCTTTTATATCCTTCATAGATCTGGTAGTGGTTGGAAATAGGTTAGAAGATGAGGATTTCGGGGGGTTAGATGATCTAGTGGACATAGTTGAATTAGATGACCCAAAAGGTGATCCTGGTGATGTGAAAGTTGAGACTGAGGTTGTGGAGAGTGATTTGGATGTTAAGGTAGAGAATAAGTGTGGGGAGGATCCCGGGGGTTTAGATGCTTTAGTTGAACAAACTGATATTAATGACCCGCTAGGAGAGTCCAGTGGCTTAGTGAGTGCAGAGAGAATGGTAGTTGTTGGAACTGAGGGCAGGAAGGCCACACTTGGTGATCTAGGTGAGTTTGTTGCGGTTAAAGTGCATAGACCAAGTGTGGGGAGGTTACTGGTGCTACCCTGTCAAAACGACCCGGATTTGAGTTACATAGGTAGAATTAGGTTTCTACCGGGTCGTTACAAACATTGGAAAGTCAAAGAGTTGTTGGAACTAGGTGATCCTACCAGGCTATATAGTGTGTTATTTAGGAGATTTGTAGGACACTTGGAGACTAGAAACCGGGTACTCACCGGTCGTCTAGTGTTGAAAGATGTGAAGGCAAAGCCTCCTGATTGTGGTTTAGGAGGAGGTTAGTTGTTAGGAGCTGTATTAGATAAGTGCCCGGGGGTTGTATAGTTTTGTATTTGTGTTTCAAATTTCTGCAATTTTTGGTTTTCGTGCATGTTGCGTCTTTTGGTTTTGTGTTTTTGGTGTTTGCAGATAATTCTGGAGATTCATGATTTGGAATAGGGGAGTTGTGCAGGCAAAATTGCAGTTCTGGACTGAGTTTTTCTACTAGAGGAGCTGGTATAGGCAAAAAGAGATAGAAAATTTTTGGGGTCCAATTCCAAAAATTCTCTGGAAATCACGCTCCAAGCGTATCGCCTGGAGGTTGGTAGGTTATAGGCGATACGCTTGCATCCTTTGGCGGGCCGGTTGTGTACAGTTCCAGGCGTATCGCCTGGGAGATTCATGGCTGTAGGCGATACGCCTGGAAGAGGTAGGTCAGAAAATTTTCAAATTTTAATTTTTATTTTATTTCTGTTTACCGGAGGTGCGATGGATCGTGGTTGGTTGCTGTGCTGAGTCTCTGGAGTTTCAGGTGAACACGTTTCAACTTCTTTTATTTTATTTTATTTATTTCTGATTTGTTTTTGTTCCATTCCACATTGAGGGCAATGTGTAGTTCAAGTGTGGGGATGGGATACTTTCGTAGTTCGTCTTGAGTCTTTTAGTTTTGGTGTGTTATTGAGTCAGAAAATTTGAAAATTGGAAAAAATTGAAAAAATTGTTCAAAAATGTCCGAGATTCTGGCTGCAACTTTAAATGGAAAATGATAGGAACTGGGATTTGATTGTCTAATTTTGTGCTTAAATGCTAATTAATGAATAATTTGGGCATTGTGATAAGTATGGTTGAATGGAAAGCATTACTAAACTATGATGTGTCGGTAGGCCCAGCTGACCTAGGAGTAGCTTAAATAGCCTATGTGTTTATTGTTGTATAAATATGCTAATCAGTCTGTTAGTGGGTTCCCATTTTAGGAGTGATAGGGATTCTGAATCTGATGATTAGGAAGGAAGAGACCGCTTTAGGCTAGATACTCCTATGTCCTTAGAATATCAAATGAGCATAGTAGTTAATAATATGGTTAATGAATTAGAGTGAAGGGGCAAAATACTCATGTACAAACTAAGGATAGTATCCCGTGGTAA
>JBCNJP010013192.1:0-12689 GCA_039602395.1 Deinandra increscens subsp. villosa | reverse complement strand
TGCCCAAAGACAATTCCTAAGTGTTAAGAAAATTTAAACGTCATAAAACGAGTCAAATCGATCAAATCTGTGAAACCGGCTAACTACCGGACGAACCGACACGTGAATTTTACCAAAATATAACCTCATATATTTTTTGGAAACATTTCTTCATACGAATGGACATATTTTCAAATGTCGAAATTCATTTTCGTAAAACCGACAAATACCATGTATTGACGCGCGGTAGAATACGCGCGTTCGAACCGTAATAAATGAAAGATTTTATTTATTATTATAAGGGATTCAAAACCTTATAAATATTTAATAAATTAAATATCTATATTTTCATGACGTTTTATAAAAAATAACGTATATTATTCAATATATATATTTTTCTAACGCGAAAATTCAATTATTATTTATTTATTCAAATAAATAATAAACTCCATCAAATTTAATATTATTTATTAGCCAATATATAATATCCTAGGACTTCCATCACTATCATCGGGTAATAACTGTCGAGACTTAGCATTGAACATTGGGTGACATATTCACTAACCCAAATAGCTAAACCCTAATACGTCATAACATTACCTTGTAGACGTTTGCTAGGCTACGTTCAACATTCCATATCTGTCAGTCCATCTTCAAATCAAGTGAGTCTTCATGACCCCGTTTTACAATTCTGCTTTTCTAACTTGGGGGAGAATTCAATGATTACCAATTCTAAATTCATTTTGTCTGATATTAGGACAACTGTAACACGTACTGATTGCATGTTCTTTTCTTTTCCCCAATCTATGTATTCATGTTGATTCATGTTATATGCCTAAATTCCCCCTATTAATTGAATTCAATTAGTTCACTCGAAACGATATCTTGTGAGTAGATCTATTTGGGTTGACAACCCTGCCCTGACTTGGTCGCTCCAGTCATGACTACACGGTTATAGTCAAGGGATACATTAGTTATTCCGGTCATTCGATGTACTTGGGGAAGTACACCAGGAGTGGGTAAACAGTTAGTTTTGAATTCAAGGTTCATGCTTAATCTTTACAGCCATACTAATCGACTATTTAATATCATGATGGCTAAACATTGTCAAACATGGTTTTCAAACAGTTCAAGTGTCATTAAACTTGTGAGCTCACCAACAATTATGTTGATTTTTTAAATTCTTAAATTCTCAGGTGTTTAAGGATGCAATTCAATGACCTTCTACATGGATCTTGCTTGTTCATATCATGGTCTGCTTGCCGAGTGTTCATGCATTTCATTTTGGAGACTTAGACGCATTACACCTTAGGGTTGTTATGTTTATAAATCTCATGACTATGTCTTTTGAAACTTGGAACTTGTATTCACCACAACTACTTTCCGCTGCCACCGTTTTAAATGTTTAAATAAATATTTAAGACTTATGTTTTCGAAAGACAAATGGTTTAAATAAATGTTCATTTAGATGTCAATCATTCATAACCATGACCATGACGCCAATCAGTCACACGCCCACGTTTCGCCATTTTTTGGGTGTGACATCTATACAAATATCCCCCGCGTATTGGGTAAAATCTGACTAACTATCACAAGAAAACAGTGTTTTGTCTTCTTTGTAGTTTTTCAGGTTTGATTAAGCGAAAATCACAAAATGAGCAAAAAATGAAGAAAAACTGATCAAAATGAGCAAATTGGTGATTTCTGGAGTTCAACACGTGTCGTGTCCGTCTCCAGCTCAGTCCCGACAGCCTTCTGACAGACACGCTCCCGTGCCCCTAAGGCCTCTGCATGGCACGACCCGGTGCTGACATGGCACGGCCCCGTGCTGCCAGTGACATGACCCCGTGCCAACTGACACAGAAGATGGCGATCTCCGGGCTGACATGGCACATCCCGTGTCACTGATCAACACGCCTAGTATCAAACTTGAAATCTGCCTATAGAAGGAGGCCTTGGTCTCCATTCCAACTTGCTCATGAGCACTTTCTCACCTCTCCCACTTACGTCTACCATATTTTGTTTTTGAGCCATTGGTTTTAGTTTTCTTGTGTCTTCTCGTCAAAGATTGTAAGAACTTCAACTACGGTGATAATGAATTGTTATTTGTCTATGAATCTTTCATTATCTTTTAAGAAAATCATTAGGCTAACATGTGTTAGCCAAATTCTTACACTCGTTTGGGAATAAACTTGTCTTTGGTGGGTTGGTAAACTGTTTTTTTATAAACTTGCTTTAAGGTGAACTAATGACTTTATAAAAATCAATTTTATTGAAAGTTTATTACTGATTTTCCGAACCGAACGTGCTCTACGTATCACAGACCATTTGGGGAGTCGAAATCCCAAGGACCGGACTTGTGACACCCGGTCGGGGGATGATGCATGATCCTTCGGGTGACTCGCGCCCCATGCTACATGATACGTTCGGGGTCCTTATGTCTATGTAAGAAAACCCGGCTGACCACGCAAGTGCGGGCTGAAAGTAACTGGTAGGGAATGGGGGTTGGTAATATTTTGTCACTTCACAGAAGCCAAGATGGTACGTGTTTGTGAACTTGGCTCTGGTTACGCCGGACGTGCATGCGCGAGAACGGTGCACGGAAGAAACGGACCTTAGTCCCTTAAAAGGATCATTATTATAATACAATAATCTGGCACGCATGGTTGTTTCCTGCTGGTTCATGACGACGTGTTAAGTGCGGTGTACTGGCCTGAGAGGGGGTCCCGCAACTAAGTTGCATTAGTTTCTCTACATTTGTTTGCCAACAACACAGTTCCCCGGGGTTCGTACTCCTCGCAGACAATCACCGAGAGAGTAGTGATACTAGATTTGAGGCTAAGAGGCGGTCTAGTTGCCTATTTTCGAATAATCTTACGGGAAGGGTATAATTTACGGGCTACCAACATCACCACTGATAAGTCTCCCAAATGATATTATATGCGACCGATTCGACCAAGAGACGACTTTTCTAATATTATATATATATATATATTATATATATATATATATATATATATATATATAGGGGAAGGATCAAATAAAAACAAGATGTTATTGCGAAAACAAGAAAACAAATATTAAAACATCTATAACTTCCTCATACAATAATACTTTTTAAAAAAATTTGCACCAAAAGTCTTAAAATTATGTCACCTTTAATTCTGGGAAAAAAAAATTAAAAATATAAAATCTCGTGATTTTTTTTATTATTGCACATGTGCAATAATACGTATTAATTATATTACACATGTGCAATATTAACAAAAAAAACGTTAATTTTTTTTAAATTTTTTCCAGAATTAAAGATAACAGAATTATAAGATCTATAGTACAATTTTTTATAAAAAATATTAACGTATGAAAAAGTTATAGAGGTTTTAATATTATTGCACATGTGCAATAATAAATTTTTACTGCACATGTGCAATAATAAAAAAATAGAAAAAACGTTAATTTTTTTTTAATTTTCTCCAGAATTAAAGATAACAGAATTATAAGATTTATGGTGCAATTTTTTATAAAAAATTTTAACATATGAAAAAAGTTATAAAGGTTTTAATATTATTGCATATGTGCAATAATGATAATAATAAAAATTATTGCACCTGTGCAATAATAATTTTTAAAAAAATTTGATTATTTTTTAAATTTTTTCCCATAACTAAAGATAACATAATTTTAAGGATTTTGGTGCAAAATTTTTATAAAAATATTAACGTATGAAAAAGTTATAGAGGTTTTAATATTTGTTTTCGTGTTTTCGCAATAAAAGTTGTTTTCACATGATCCTTACCCTATATATATATATATATATATATATATATATATATATATATATATATATATATATATATATATATATATAGGGAGAGGATCATTTGAGAACTAATTTGATTTGAGAACTAAAAGGAACTAATTAGAGCCACAAGTTTATTTACATGTATCCCCCCTCCCATGAATTGTAGCGGTTCCCCCTGAAATTTGTGGTTGAGATTTAGTTCTCCAAAGTTCTCAAAAGAAAAAGTTCTCATTTAAACCTAACCATATATACTAAAAGGAACTAATTAGAGCTACAAGTTTATTTACATGTATCCCCCTCCATGAATTGTAGCGGTTCCCCCTGAAATTTGTGGTTGAGATTTAGTCTCAAAGTTTCAAAAGAAAAAGTTCTCATTTAAACCTAACCATATATATATATTTTTCTTTACTAACATATTCACTTGAAGAATGTCCAGGTTAGATGTCAACAATGGTGAAGTATCAAGAGCTCTCATTTTCCTTTGTGTCTTTGAACGATCCCGATTTAACTTGCCGCTACTATACTGCTCCACGATGGGTGCATTTGCCCATGAATGTGGTGAAATAGTAGTAGTTTAAGTAAATTGTGTTTTATAAATTTACAAGTCCTAACTGCTAAAGAGGTGTCACAAATAACGTAATATTTTATACTCACCTCAACTCACGTCAAGCCTTTTGGCGCCGTTGCCGGGGACACAAAACAAGGATTTTGAAAAAAAAAAATATCTGAGTTGACGGCATGTATATATGTATCATAATTTTATTTCTTACTTATTTTCTTAATAATTTTTAGTAACCATTTGGTTTCTTCTAAATTTTTAAAACTTTCATTTTCTTTTCTTTATTATAGAATGTACATCAGCACTAGGTAGTGTTCTGATCACACACCACTTAGACTGATTTTGCTTTTTTCCGTATTATAATATTCTGGTTACTACCGATTCTTGTTTATCTTTCTGATTTCAGGTTGTGTATGAAAACACAACCACAAGACGTATTGAAGCCACTCCCTGAACCAGAACGATTTCTACACAGCAGACTCCGATCCCGTACCAAAACTATTGCTGAAGTCATCAACAAGCCTATCCCAATGGCTAACAATCGGACCGTTATTGACTACCTAAGGCCCAACGCAGTCAACTTTGGTGCAGCCATTACCCCTCCTGGTGTCGAAGCTAACAACTTCGAGATTCGGCCCCAGTTGGTGCAAATGCTCCAGAAATCTGCAACTTCTCACGGTTTGGCCGATGAAGACCCTCACTCTCACATCACAAACATTCTCGAAGTTTGTGAGACATTCAAGTCAAACAGAGCCTCAAATGACGCCGTTCGACTTCGCATGTTTCCTTTCTCACTCAAGGACCGTGCGAAAACATGGCTGAACACTCTGCCCAATGGTTCCATTACCACTTGGGAAGAGCTCGTTCAGAAGTTTCTCTACAAATACTTCCCACCTGCCAAGACAGCCAAGCTCCTGACAGATATCAAATCTTATACTAAAAAAGATGGAGAATCGATGTATGACACTTAGTAACGCTTCAAGGAACTCTTGAGGAAATGCATTCATCATGGTCTCGTGATTTGGCAGAAGATTTCTATCTTCTATAATGGTTTGCACCCGCAAACCCGCCAAATCCTCGACTCCAACTCTGGTGGCATTTTAGGGAATGGAAGTCCTGAGGAAGTCTTCTCCAAAATTGAAGACATTGCTCAAACTAGCTTTCAGTGGCACACTTTTCGCAATGCCAAGGCAAAGGCTCTAGGTATGCACTCTCTTAACGAGGCTACTGTTCTCAAAGCCCAAATTGAGGCCTTGACCTCAAAATTCAAGAAGCTAGAGACCTGCAAATCTGCAGACGTTGCCCCGTAGTGTGAAGGGTGTGGAGGCCCCCATGAAAACTGGAGTTGTATGGTGGATGGTATGCCCGAAAACGCAAACTTCGTGCAAAACCAACCCCGCCAGTAGGCAGCATATGGCAACAATTCTGAGTGGAGGAATAATCAGAACTCTTGGTGGAGAAGCAACGGGAACAGTTAGCAACCAGGTAACAATCAAAACTTCTCGCAGCAGCCGCGACAGAACAACAACTACCAAGGAAGCAGTTCGTCTGACGGACTTGTTCGCCTTGAAGAATCTATATCCCGGATGTTCGTAGAAGCTGAAGAGGAAGATGGAGGAGAAGTTCAGAAGCAATGATGCTGAACTTCAAAACCAACAAGCCTCTATCAAAACGCTCGAGAATCAGCTTGGTCAGATAGCCAAGACGGTAGGCGAAAGAGCCCTAGGTTCTCTCCCTAGCAACACGGAGACCAAGCCCAAAGCGATGGTCAATGCTATTATACTTTGTAGCGAAGGTTGGTCCCGAAGAAGCTGCTCCGAGTTCAGTAACACCAACCCCACCTCTTCAAAAACAAACTGAATCACCTGCCCCTGTAGCTGTTGAAGAAACCATAAAGGACCCGAAGGTTCCCTATCCAAGCAGGCTGAACAAAGCCAAGAACGAGGAATAGTTCGGTAAGTTCGTGAACCTTCTGAAACACTTGCATATTAACTTGCCTTTTGTGGAAGTTTTTTCTCAGATGCCGAAGTACACAAAATTCATGAAAGCTTCCTGACCAACAAGCGTAAGATCGTTGAATTCAACTCCGTCAGCCTAGGGGAAGAATGCTCTGCCATTCTGTCCAGCACGATTCCTCGATAGCAACTGGATCCTGGCAGTTTCACACTACCATGTGTAGTTGGGGACATTGCGGTTTCAAACGCACTTGCTGATCTGGGGGCTAGCATAAACCTTATGCTGTCCTCCATGTTCAACAAATTGAACCTCGGTAAACCCACACCTACCAGGATGAGCATCCAGTTGGCTAACCGATCAGTGAAGTATCCTTCAGGGATTGCTGAGAACCTCCTGGTTCATATAAGAGAGTTTATTTACCCTGTCGACTTTGTTGTCTTGGACATGGAAGAAGACAAGGAGGTACCCCTTATCCTCGGACGACCGTTTCTGGAAACAACACAAGCAGTGGTAGACATGAGCAGCGGCACATTAAGGATCAAATTCGGCAACCAGGAAGCAACCTTCGACGTGGGCAGGAACGTGGGCGGTACTTTACAAGTGGTGGACAGCATCGAGTCAGGTCTAGACTTCACATATCAAAGAATGGAGGAAGCCTCTCTCCCATTATCACTCTTATAGACCAGGACTGCGGGTCTAGCCAGCAAACCTGTATACTAAACGTGGCGCGCCATGGCGGCTTACCATGGATGTCTAAGGTAAAGGCAAAAGAACAGGACGAACTTCAAAGAACACATCTTCAGGACGGTCATAATTCCACCCTTCCTTTTCTTTTCACTTTTATTTTAGATACTTATCGTAGTTTAGAGTAGTTTAGTTTTATTTTTCAGTATTAGTAGTTTAGTTTTATTACTAGCACTGGAGGTCAAGGTTCGCCTAGTGTAACTCTGAGACCTCAGACCAGCAAAGAGTATTCTTGTTGAGACGCAGGCAGAATTAGCGGATCTCCAGGACAAGTATTTTATAGTTTAATTTAGTATTGTAGGTAGTTAATAAGGAAGATGAGCGAGGAGGAGCAGGCAGAAGTCAGCACTTTCAGCCAAGCCATGCAGATTCAGAAGCACTCCGCGTGTCTGAAAGAAGCAGTCGGTGACGAATCTCTTTCCCTTAAATTATTTAAATCACATTATTGCTTTCTTTTTGCAATCAATAAAGCACATTGAGGGCAATGTGCAATTTAAGTGTGGGGACGGGATTGTCAATCTTAGCTGGAAATATGCAACACAAAAACTTTTGCCTTGTCCATAATATTTTTTCGAAAATAAGCCAAACTTTGTCTTCTGAAAAACCAATAAAGACTTGTTCATGAGCCACAATCGCGTGAATAAAAACTATGTTTTCCAAACAGAAAAGATTCAAAATCCATTTGCATTATTCGAGTATACATTGAGGTATTTTTAGGTACAGCATGATGAACCTAAAGTTTATTTTTATGCAACTGCTACTTAAAACCCTTTTTTCCACATTTTCAAAGAGTGACTGAGCCAACCCCTATACATATCTAACATGCTCATCCTTTACAAAAATAGTGAGAAACCATGTGAGTCAATCAAGCCATAATTGGTAAAGGTATACGGTCCAAGATGGACAAAGTCAGGAAACATGTTTTCATGTGATTGAGGCCTCTAGGATAAACCCTTCTTCTTTCTTTCACCCCAAATATTTCTTTTACCCGCCCCCCCCCCCCCCCCCAAATTATCCCCTACTTAACCCCTTTAAGCCTAAACCTTTCATTTCAAAACCCACAAATTTATTTGCAGATCATAAATCCTTTACCCCCAAAATAGCCTTTTTTTACACCCCCTTATTTTCGCAAAACAACAAATTTCATGGAAAGTTTTTCAAAAATAAGTGTCCTTTTATCTTCAAAATACGATGTCATCCATCCGGACAATTGCTGCAGAAATTCATTTGATAAGAAGATATCTATGCTGATTCTTAAAAAAATGTTTAGTTTTTGTTTCTGGAAATAAAAGAGCAAATGCTCTTCAGTGTTACTACCCCTTTGGTCACAAAACCTCAATTGTTAAACTTTTTCCAAAAAACATCCAAGTTTTGCAACTTTTAACCCTTTCTACATCACTTCCAAACCCTTAGCCTTAGCCTACCCTCAAAACCCGTAAGCCCTCATGATGATTACATGGATTTCAGTGAGATTTATGGCGGATCGATCCCTTCACAAGCCTATGACCCTTACTTGATTTCACCTTGGTACGAGTGATCCCTCAAAGTCTGTACATATACTAACCCCGAGTGTCGAGTGGTCCCTTGTGAAGTGTACATAGTTTTATAAATCTAAACTTTATAGTAAACTTGTCTGCAGCTTTCAATACTTCAATAAAAATAGAATAAAATAACCAAATGGAGAAAAAGGATCGAAGTAATTGGAAAGCATGTTTTTAGGCAAGTGATCGGTTCATAATAGGTCAATGTCAAAATCAGAAATGGCTGAACGATGGTTATTTTCTAAGTTTGTTTTAGGACAAGAAAAAGTCCTAAGTGTGGGGATGTTTGATGTACCTCAAAATATACATATTTTCTATACAAATATCCCTCGCGTATTGGGTATAATCTGACTAACTATCACAAGAAAACAATGTTTTTGTCTTCTGATGTGCTCGGAACGACTACTAAAAAATTAAAAATATCCTAGACCTAATCCTAGACCTAGACACACTAAGTTTTACCTAGACAACTAAA
Organism: Deinandra increscens subsp. villosa; assembly: GCA_039602395.1. NCBI lineage: Eukaryota > Viridiplantae > Streptophyta > Magnoliopsida > Asterales > Asteraceae > Deinandra > Deinandra increscens. The sequence goes on along the minus strand of JBCNJP010013192.1, from coordinate 3,633 downwards.
CTAAACCGAACCCACTAGGCAAGTGTACCTATCGGACGCAGTATAGCTACAGAAGACCAGGATCGAACCCTAAGGACACTGAATAACTAGACTCAACCTAGGACTAATGAATGGAAATTTGAGATTGATTTTTGGTTTCTTTGAATTAATTAACTAAATAAACTATCTACGACTTAACTACCAGCAACCGAAATCAGAAAACTCGAGAGAACGACCAGATGAGAGGAGAAGTACTACCTAGACTTAGAATCCTATTTAACACTCGCAATTTCACTCGGCTATGGATAACTATGATGGAATCAGGATCTTAATGACAACTCTAAGAAAACCCTAGTGGACCCCAGACCATTTACCGGGTGTGACGCAGTAGGAAATCCTAAGAATCGAAGACGCATACTGATTGGTTAGGTCACCTCCCGGCTTGTTCCTAACGGATATTCTAGTACTCGAACAGACAGGTCACCTTCCAGCTTGTTCCTATCCCAGACACCTAACGATGAAAGGAGTAACTACTAACTTACAGAATTAACATGGAATAGCAGGTAAAATTAGAATTACCAGGGAATCCCTCTCCCGAGGCAATTTGACCTACCTACAACCAAACATATATGAATCATTTTGAGCACATTTGATCTAATAAACACAATTATAACTAAAACACTCAAACTCACACCAAATTATATAAAAATGACTCAAAAACACATTAAGACTCAAATAACTAAAATATATAAAATACTAAATAAAAATGACTCAAAACCGACTCAAATATTATACAAATTACACGGGAAAGTAGGATGTGTTTAGCACACATCAAACATCCCCACACTTACTCTTTTTTCGTCCTCGAAAAATACTGCAATGGAATCATAACCAAGAAATTTGACTTCTAAACATTCAACATTTAAATTCCAACATCCACCATTCAAATCCACAATCCATAATGTACTAGCACACTAACTACGATTGCCGATATTTCTATCCGACTAAACCCAACCACCAACCTTTTCTTTCGCCCCCATGTGTTTATAAAATTACCAGATATAAGTTCAGTCGCAATGGATCCCACTAAAGAAAGCTCTAGTTCAACCTATTACCGAATCATATTCAGTCAAAGCAAAGGGTAATAATGATTTACATTTATATATTTTCTCCAACCCCCCTTAAACCAGATACTAGGATGTCCAAAGAATAACTAATTCATAGAATGCACTTTTGAGCATTTATTCTCTACTTTATCATTTTTTCTCTTTTTTTTTCATTTTCATTTTCATATTTTTTTTTTTACTAATTGGTCACTTTTACCTAAAATTACCAACGGACATCACCAGAGGTATTCTTCCACAAGGTCTTACCCCCGAAATCATACATGAGTGTTTTGCCCGCGAGATCCGGAACATCATCAGAGTTACTTACCACGGGATACTATCCTTAGTTTGTACATGAGTATTCTGCCCCTTCACTTTAATTCATTAACCAGATTATTAACTACATGCTCATTGGACTATTCTAAGGACATAGGAGTATCTAGCCTAAAGTGGTCTCTTCCTTCCTAATCATCAGATTCAGTATCCCTATCACTCCTAAAATGGGAACCCACTAACAGACTGATTAACATATTTATACAACAATAAACACACAGGCTATTTAAGCTACTCCTAGATCAGCTGGGCCTACCGACACATCATAGTTTAGTAATGCGTTCCATTCTCACCATACTTTACCACATTACCATATTATTGACTTTTATTCATTATTTTAACATTTAAGCACAAAATTAGAAAACCAATTCCTAGTTTTACCTATCATTTTCCATTTAATTTCAGCATAAATCTAGAACATTTTTTCAATTTTTTTTCAATTTTTTTTATGGAATTTTTTCATTTTTTTTTTGTTGTTTTTTTTAAGACTCAAACTAACCTAAAAATAAAAAAAACACACGACTCAAGACCAAAGACGTAGTCTTCCCATCCCCACACTTAAACGACACATTGTCCCCAATGTGAGCCGGAAAAACAACTAAAAATAAACACACTAAAATAAAAATAAAAATAAATAATTTACAAACATAAGTAAGGAACGGACTCCCCTGGTTTCTGATTTGGATGAGTGACAGGCGAGCTTGTAGCCGCAGGTCCTCCATTGAATCTCCATGAGCATCTCAACGCAAACAACATCGAACCTGCAAAACAAAAACAAACAAAACAAACAACTCGACGAAAACCATTAATCACGAAAAATAGAAATAAATAAGAATAAAACTAAAATTAAAAAAAACAAGTTGAAATGTGTTCACTTGGAACTTGGACTCTTCCAACACAATTTCATCATCTTGAATCGCCCGAATTTCCTGCAAACACTGAAAAACACAGAAACGAAAAGACGAAAAAAAATACCGAAATGCAAAATAAAGCACAATCAAATAAATAAGTTACATAAATTTACAACTCGGGCTTCCCCGAGTTTCAACCAACACAATCAGGCGGTTTCTCCTTAATGTTCTTGCTAACCAAGGCCCTAATCATCAAAACACTTAGAAATCTAAAGGCATTAACCAACCAATCTCTAAAAATCATACCTAAAAACCAGTCGACCCACCAATGCTTAAATCTACCCGGAATTAACTTAATAATTACAATAAAGCTCAACCTCGGGTCATTCTTACAACCTACTTCCTCTAACGTCCCCACACTTGGCCTAAACACATGGTCATCCTTATCACTAGTTAACCTACCAAGTGGGACATCTTCTAGAACCTCATCAGCTTCCTCAACAACTGGTTCCTCACACCTTAGCACGTCCCGAATGGAGATTGAGTACGGTTCATGCCTTGGTGCTTTCGCCTCGCTAACTTCACCAAATTATTCCCCGAGTGGGACGTGTTCAGCCTCAACGGTTGGCTGCCCATACAGCATCTCTTCTAGCTTTTGCAAATCACCCTCCGGGTCAAACCGATCCTCATCTAACGCTTTTGGTGACATCAACGTCCACTCCTCACCAAACATTTCTACCATTTTTGCTTCAAACACATCATCCGAATCAATGTCGTGAAGCACCTCCTCAAATACGTCCTCAGCTTCCTTATTTGTTGTTGTACTCGCTGCGATCTCATCCTCACACTCCTCATCCCATACAATGTCGTCCTCTTCCTCCGACCAATCCCAGATTGGCTCCGAAGTGTATGCATCATCTTCAGACATGTCCTCATCCGTGGGAGACTCCTCATTAATACCATCTGAATCATCATCTCCCTCATTCGCAACTTCCTCCTCTACGATCTCGATGGCGTCTATCGAAGTGATGTTATTCGTCCATTGATTTAGATCATTGTCATCGTCGCCCCAAATCCATTGGATACCCTGAGTAACCGGAGGTGGGACTTCAACGTCCATTAACGTCTCCTGATATCGGATTTCCTCAAACACCGTCCTTGATGACTCCCCCGTAAGCCTTTCTCTTTCCTCTCGCTCTCGAAAGATCCTTTGACAAATTTCTCTACAAATACCAACCCGAACCGGACAAATATTATGGGAGTTATGTGGTCCACCGCAGCTCATACAACGTGGCGTGTTTTCTTCATGAAGCCGTTTTATCAGGCCAACAGCATTCTCTACAATCTCCAATCGCGGATCATAT
>JBCNJP010013191.1:0-12690 GCA_039602395.1 Deinandra increscens subsp. villosa | reverse complement strand
GGTTCGGCCAGTCGTATTTCAGCATGTATAAATAGTTCATCTTATATAGAATAGAGAAGGTTTTCCGGGTCATATTCTCTAGGTGTACTTTGTGGTTAATACAAGTCATTTGTATTTACTCTCTGTGTTCTATACGTTTATATTGATTTCGTTACGACTAAGTAGAAGATCCGCACGCTCACTCACTTTCAAGGAAGGCACTAAAGCAATCAACCTTAAACCTTATAGGTTCCAGGCCCTTCAAAAGGATGTAATTGAGAAGATGACTCAGGAATTGTTAGAGACTGGGGTTATCAGGGGTAGTACTAGTTCTTTTGCTGCACCTGTGGTTTTGGTTAAAAAGAAAGATGGTACCTGGAGGATGTGTGTGGATTACAGAAGATTAAATGAGGCCACTGTGAAGAATAAATTTCCAATTCCTTTAATTGATGAATTACTAGAGGAGCTAAATGGTGCATCAGTGTTCTCTAAACTGGATTTAAGATCAGGTTACCACCAAGTTAGTATGTACCCCCCCTGACATTGGTAAGACTGCATTTAAGACACATCAAGGTCTGTTTGAATTTGTGGTCATGCCCTTTGGCCTTACAAATGCACCAGCCACCTTCCAGTCATTGATGAACCAAACCTTCCAAACTTATTTGAGGAAGTTTGTTTTGGTTTTCTTTGATGATATTTTGGTGTATAGCCAAGATTTACAGCAGCATAGGGAACACTTACAATTAGTATTGGAGGCATTAAGGAACAATCAGTTGTATGCAAAGAAATCTAAATGTTTTTTTGCTGGAACTAGAGTTGAGTATTTGGGGCATGTTATTACACAACAGGGGGTGGCTACTGACCCAGTTAAAATTGAGGCTATCATTAATTGGCCTATACCTCAAAATGTTAAACAGTTGAGGGGTTTTTTGGGTCTTGCTGGGTATTATAGAAGATTTATCAAATCTTTTGGAGTTATAGCTAAACCTCTCACTGAGTTATTGAAGAAGGATAGTTTTGGGTGGTCTGAAAGTACTCATGAAGCATTTCAGCAGCTTAAAGCAGCCTTGGCACAAGCTCTTGTTCTAGCTTTGCCGGATTTGTCTCAACCCTTTGTGGTGGAGACTGATGCCTCAGCAAAAGGCATTGGGGCTGTCTTAATGCAGTCCCATCATCCTTTGGCTTTTATTAGCAAGGCTTTGTGCCCAAAACAGCAAGTCTTATCTGTCTATGAGAAAGAATTGCTTGCCATCTTATTTGCCATCAAGCAGTGGCATTACTACTTAATTTCTTCTCATTTCATCATTAAGACAGATCAGAAAAGTTTAAAACATATGTTGGATCAGAAGGTAACTACACCCTTGCAACACACTTGGTTAGTGAAGTTGATGAAATATGATTATGAGATTCAATATAAGAAAGGCTCTGAAAATATAGCAGCAGATGCTTTATCCAGGGTTCCTAAATCTACTTTTATGAATATCGGCCTTTCTTCTTTTGATCCATTGTTGCTTCCTAGAATTAAAGATAGTTGGCAGAATGACAAAGATTGTCATGATCTTTTGTTGAGAGTTCAAGCTGGTGAGGATATTCCTAATTACTCTTGGCAAGATGGGCTGTTTAAAAGAAAAACCAGAATTGTGGTGGGCAGTAATGCAACACTAAGGGCTGAAATTGTTCATATCTGTCATGATAGTGCTATTGGGGGTCATTCAGGCATACATGCTACACATCAGAGGGTGAAGGGTATGTTTTATTGGAAGGGTCAGAGAAAAGATGTTAAAAGGGTGATTAAAAGTTGTGCGGTGTGTCAACAATCTAAACATGAGAATGTAGCTTCTCCAGGTTTATTGCAGCCATTACCTATTCCTACTAATATATTTTCTGATATTAGTATGGACTTTATCACTGGATTTCCTAAGTCTGAGGGTAAAGATGTGATTTTTGTAGTAGTTGACAGATTCTCCAAATATGCTCACTTTATGGCTTTGAAACATCCCTTCTCTGCTGCTACTGTTGCTCAAGTTTTTGTGGATGGGGTGTATAAACTACATGGGTGGCCTTCTACTATTGTATCAGACAGAGATCCTATTTTTTTAAGTACTTTTTGGCAAGAGTTTATGAAGATTCAAGGCATTTCTGTTGCTCTTTCTACTGCATATCATCCACAGTCAGATGGTCAAACAGAAGTAGTAAACCGCTGCCTTGAAATGTATCTCAGGTGTATGACGTTGGGTCGGCCTAATTCTTGGTATAGATGGTTATCTTTGGCTGAATTTTGGTATAATACCAATTATCATACTTCTATTGCCATGACACCCTTTCAGGCCTTATATGGGTTCCCTCCTCCCATTCATATTCCTTATGTTCATAAAGATTCTAATGTGGCTGCTGTTGATGAGCTGCTGTGTTCCAGGGAGCAAACACTGCAAGATCTCAGAGCAGCCTTGCATAAAGCTCAGAATAGGATGCTGCAAATGGCTAATAAACATCGTTCTGATCGAGTTTTCCAGATTGGGGACTGGGTGTACTTGAAATTACAAGCTTATTTTCAAACTACCTTGAGGTCTCATAAGTACAACAAACTGGATCCTAAATACTTTGGTCCCTTTCTTATCATTGATAAGCATGGATCTTGTGCTTATCGACTCGATTTGCCACCTTCTGCTAATATACATCCTACCTTCCATGTTTCCCTTCTTAAGAAGGCTGAGGGTCCTCCCACTACAGTCATTCCACTCCCTACTGCTCCTAGATTTACGTTGCAGCCTCATGCTATTTTGGATACTAGAATGGTGAAGCGCAGAAACAAAGCTGCTGTTCAAATTCTTGTTCACTGGCAGACCCAAACCAGAGATGATGCTACTTGGGAATTTAAGGATGATTTCATGTTGCGCTTTCCTGATTTTGTTGTTACTTGATCCTTGAGGGCAAGGATGGTTTTATGGGAGGGGTATTGATATGTACAAATATGTTGTTAGAGGTTGTTAGGAAGTTGAGGGGGTCTGTTTGTAATAAGTCATATTGTAGGGGTCGAATTGTAAATATCAACTAACGGATTAGGTTAGTTGAAATAGCCGTTGTAACAAGAATGCAAGTAGCGATTTGGATCCCAATTCTCTCTCTCTTGTTTCTCTCTCTAAAAATTCTCTATCGTTATTTGAAAGCTTGATTCAATTCTTCTTCTTATTCACCCGGATATAAATCATTCAATTGTTCTTCTGATTGATCGATCCTAAATTCTTCGTTTGATTTTATATTGTTTGATTGTTTGACACCGTAAGTCTTTTACTTCAAATCATGTTGCTTTAGTTTCGTAACGATGAATGTTTCAATCAAATCTCTTTATTTTTGTCATGAATTTACATTGTTAGGGTTTTCTCGATTTTTAGTTTTTTTTAGAATCGAAGTAGAATTTAAGTTTCTGGTTCAATATGTTGTTGATTTCCATGAGGAATTTGGTTTTTTAGTGCTCTGCGATCGATCCTTCATCACGATTTTCATGCATGCTCTGTTTATTCCAAATGACAATTAAACAGTTTTTTTATAGTCTTGATTGTCAAGTTTTTTGCTTATGACATCCACTTTTATGTGAAACTTATCTATTTTTTTGTTTAGTAAGGGGAGCTATCTCAGCAACTTAAATGTGCTCGGTGTGGCAGTTTTAAACCTATAGGTTGATTATTTGAGACACTTGGAACTTTGAATGTTCAAAATGAAGCTATAACAAATTAAAATATAATGGATTTTGAGAGTTGTGATTGTTCAGTTATTAGGATACCAAGATGAAACTAAGTTGATTTTTAGTTTTGATGACATCACCTAATTGTATCTGAGTTGAAAATTAGTTTTGATGACATCACCTAATTCTATTAGGATACCAGGATGAAACTAATTTCAACTGAGTTGATTTATTGATCACTTTAATTTATTTAATTTCTATCGTTTTTGATGTATTTGGTATATGTGTTTTTATTTTGGATAAGGTAAACTTTGTGAAATCTTCAACATAATTTGTTAGAAAATAGGTGTAAAGATTGCAAGTCAAAGTGAATGAACAATTTGGTTAAGGAATAACTTAAAACCATATGGTTTACTATACTTGATTTTAGTCTTTTTGTGAATCTTAAATTGGGCATTTGTGCACATCACATCATCCGTTAAGATTAAGATTATTAGTGGGCTTTTGGTTATAGAAGTTTTTATACAAGAAGCCAAGAATGAAACTTGCAACCTATTCTATCATTTGATCTGTTGCTTCTATTGTTTTCGACATGTTGACACTGTCACAAAATGATTTTAATTTAACATTATTTTTGGAAATTATATATATAGGTTATATGCAACATTTGCTCATATATATAGGTTATATGCAACATTTGCGAACAATTGGTTTGAAATTTTTATTAATTTCTTAATTAAGTTAAGAGTTTTATTGCTATCAGTGTTTTCTCTCACAAGAATTTGGTGTATCATTTTACCAATGTAATCTCAACTTTATTATTCAAACTATAATTGTTAACATTTAATATACTTAGAGAGATCAAAATTACTGTTTCGTTTTGATTACTATATTTCAAACATAAAGCTTCAGTGATGTATTGTGTGAAATTGTGTTTTTCGTTTTGTTCTTTTAGTTAAGCTTGAATGAAGCAGCAAGTTTTGACCCTTACAAAAACATTTATGCATGCCATCCATATAAGTCCGGTCCTCTTATTTGATTTACCTGACCCTTATTTAATATATCACTAAGGGCATGCGGTATACCCGTGTTAAATTGGTGGTGTTAAAGTGCCACGTGGGCGGTGACTGGATAACACGACACTTTAACACGAAGTGTGGTATACACGGTGTTAAAGTGTGGTGTTAAAGTGGGTTTTTTTTATTAATTAAACATATGAAAATAAAAATAAAAAATAAAATGCAAATTTGTGATTGGATGCGGACCCACCATTATCTCCTTTTAACACCCGTTAAACTTTTAACGCCATAATATGGCGCCCCCCTTTAACGCCTAGAGGGGGCGGTGTTTGGCGCCGCATAACGCGGTTAACGCCAGTTTAGCGCTGGTATACCGTCTGCCCTAAGAGTTGTTCCATTGATCGTCTTTGTTGCATTCATGACCGCTAACTTATTGAATTTGAGTATCACTTTGGTGTCTAAGTTCAGTTAGTGTCGGCATTTATGATTGCATTTTTTGTATTTTTGTTATTGATTTTTTCCATTTTGTTGTTTGATGAACAGGGAAACAAAGATTGGTGTACAAAACGAACTAGATTCACATGGGAGGTAAATAGGTCAGTAGTTCAATTGAAATATCTTGGGTTATGAGTTTCAGTTTTATGAGAATCAAAAGATTTGTACGTATAATGATGGCAAGAATGTGAGAATAAAGACTCCCAGGGCCGGCCCCGGGCATAGGCGGGGTAGGCGACCGCCTAGGGCCCGGGGTTTTAGAGGGCCCGAAATTTTAAAACTTTTTTGTTATATATATATTACAATTAGTATACTTATAAATAATTATGCAAAATATATACAAGTCACTTCTCCGCCTCATTGGTTTGTCTCTGAAATTCTCTAGCCTATGTCGTAAGTTCGATACCTGCTGGGAGCATACTCTTTTTTATTTGCCGGTTTTTTATGTTTCCAGTTGGTTTAGGCGTGTGTATTCCAGCGAAGGAACTCTGGTTCGATTCTTGAAGCTTGCAAAAAAAATTTCCACAATAAAGATTCTTATTATATAAGTGATGTTTGTAGTAAACTCAACAAAAGATAACTAGCGGAGCTGGTTTGCTCCATTGCAATTCAACAAAAGAACCCGGTTTCGATCTCAGGACCACATCTTTTATTTTTCATTTCTCTTTTTCTTTTCTTCTTTTTTCTTTTTTCTTTTTTTTTTATTTTTAGATTCAATCCAATTTGGTTTAAAACTCATCATTTCATATGATAGGCGTGAGTTTGATCCTCGCACGACCTCTTTTTTTTTATTTTTTTTAGTTTTAGACTTTATATTTTCTGATTTATCTACTTTCTATTGCCGCAACGCGTGTTTGTTACCTCTACTTATATATATTACAATTTTATATTTGTAAGGAATACTTTACTTTGGCCACGAAACTTTCAAAAATTTACGTTTTATAGCCCTTAACTTTTGCTTGTCAATTAGTATAATCCTTGTCAATTTTTAGGTGATTTAGGGTTCAATTTTGGTGTAACTGTTAGGTGATTTCGGGTTTAATTTTATGTATTTGTAAAAGGACCTTGTGTTTATTGAATATTGAAATATTTTTTTTTACTTTTATGTATTAGATCATGCCTCCCAAATCATTTTACAAATACAAAAGCGGGTTATGAAGCTTAAAAAGAAAAGAAAAAAGCGGAAAACGAGTTAACAAAATCTCAAGCGGGGGTCATATTTAGTTATAGGGGCCCATTTTTTTATCGCCTTAGGCCCAGACTTTTTTGAGGGTTTTCGGGGCCGGCCCTGAAGACTCCTATGCAGCTTAAAAACGGGCATGTTATACAGTCATTTTGTTTCCATCAAAGTATTTTACTACTTATATAAATATGTGTTTTTGTATATAACATTTTGGTCTATTTATGCAAACATTCTTGTGATCTGTTTGTGCATGTATCCTGACCTATGATTCATTGGGAGTTAAGTTGATGAATATACAGAACGCGTATGAAATGTTCCTTACCGCACATTTAGGTTTTAGGTCCTGTTGATGACAAGCCTAAGGAGCCAATTGTTGGTAAAACAGTTTTCGATGACAAAGGTATACAAATACTTATACATCTCCAAATATTCTGCTGTTTTTTGCTTCTAAAGGTTGTGGGTTTCTATTTACTTGATTTGGGATCTTTACAAAAATAATTTCTCTTATGTTGCTCATAGTGTGTGATTCTTTACCAAGTTGATTGAACCGGGTGTCGAAACAAGAAACAACCGGCATGAAATGAAGTAAATGAAACCGGGTTATAAGAATGCATCCGGGTTAAAACAGGATCCGCGCTCTTTGTTTCTCGAGTTAACAGTGACCCGAACACCAAGTTTAGATGGTTGTTAGAAGTTTGTTATGCTAACTTAATCGTTGTTTAGTTTTGATTAGCAGTTAGTTAGTTAGTTTAACCGTCTTGTATTTAGCTGAATGTTGCTCATTTTTTGAGCTTGATCAATCAATGAGAATTTCAATTTTCTCTCTCGATTACCAAAATAACATGGTATCAGAGCTATGCTCGATCTTCGTTTCCGATCTGTTCTTCAATTGATTTCTGGTTCTGAAATCGTTTTTTCCTTCCGTTTTTGATCTCTGTTTCCACTCAAATCTTCCGATTTCATTTCGTATTTTTCATATGGCGAACAACAGCAATTCGTCAATCGATCCTTCCGATCCATTGTTTCTTCATGCCTCCGATCATCCAGGGTTAATCCTTGTGTCTAAACAGTTTGATGGCACGGGATTTGCTTCCTGGAAAAGAGCGATGTCGATTGCATTATCTGCAAAGAACAAATCAGGATTTGTCAATGGAGAAATCAATAGTAGCGATACTACGCAACATCACTGGAAAAGATGCAATGATATGGTGATTTCTTGGATCCTCAACACATTATCCAAAGACATAAGCGAAAGTGTAATGTACACTCAAACTGCCTCAATGTTATGGAAAGAACTCGATGACAGGTATGGACAACCGAATGGTGCGAAGTTTTATGAATTGCAGAAATCTCTTTGTGAAATGAGTCAAGGTAACAGTAGCATTGCAACATATTTTGCTAAGATGAAATCTGTTTGGGATGAACTTAATGCCCTTGATCTCATACCTCCTTGTACCTGTGCTTCTTCTAAACTTCTTCTTCAAAGAGAAAGTGATCACAGGTTATTTCAGTTTCTTATGGGGCTTAATTCCTCCTATGATGTTGTTAGGGGAACAATACTCATGATGGATCCCCTTCCATCATTGAATAAGGCATACTCTTTGTTGATTCAAGATGAGAAACAAAGAGAGGTGCATGCTATAAATCAAATCAGTTCTGATGCTATTGCTCTAAATGCTTATGATAGATCTCAAATGAATAGAAATGATCACAAGAAAGTGATTTGTAATCACTGCAAGAAAACAGGTCATATTGCAGCCAAATGCTATAGGTTGATAGGTTTTCCAAAGGATTTCAAGTTCACTAATCCTAGAAAATCTTCAGCTAATGCTGCTGTGTCAGACATCAGTTCTAGTTCAAATGAAACTCAGTCTCCTAATACTTCTGGTTTAACAAAGGAGGATTATGCTCAACTTCTTCAACTCCTTCAAAAATCTCAACAGGATCCTTCTAATGTCATTGATTCTGCAAACTTTGCAGGTATTCTTGCTTCAAATTCTTTCCTGTTTCCCCACAAACAAAGTTCCACTAAATGGATAATAGATACTGGTGCTAGTAGTCACATGTGTTGTGATGAATCTTTACTCACACAGATTCAACATTTGGATAAACCTATCCCAATTGGTTTACCAAATGGTCAGGTCATTTATGCTAAGAAGTCTGGTGTTGTGACTATTTCATCCAATCTCTTTCTTTCTAATGTTCTTTTGGTGCCTGATTTCAAACATAATCTTCTCTCTGTACCTAGATTATGTTCTGACACTAATGGCACATTGTTCTTCACTGCTTCCTCTTGTTTCTTGCAGGCCCCTTCTCTGAAGAGGCCACAGGCTCTTGGTAATCTCATAGATGGACTTTATCTTTTAAAGCAAGATGAATTGTTTGTTTCTAATAGCTATTCCAATTCTTGTAACTTTGCTATTACTGCTAAGACTTGGCATGATAGACTTGGGCATTTGCCTATGTACAAACTTAAGACTTTGTCTGTTTGTGATTCCAATAACTGTGATCAAATTGAAAATTGTAGTGTTTGTCCACAAGCTAGACAACACAGGTTACCTTTTCCCAAAAGCATCACTCATAGTTCTGCTCTTTTTGAATTAGTTCATATTGATGTTTGGGGCCCATATCATACTCCCACCTATAATGGTTTCAAATACTTTCTCACAGTGGTTGATGATTTTAGTAGAGTCACTTGGACATATCTACTAAGCACTAAAGGAAATGCTTTTGATGTTTTTAAAACATTCATTTCAATGGTCAAAACTCAATTCAATGTTGCTGTTAAAACAGTAAGATCAGATAATGCTTTTGAATTGGGTAGTGGTACTCATCAGGCTGCTTATTTTCTTAATCATGGCATTCATCATCAAACTTCTTGTGTAGCAACTCCTCAGCAAAATGGAGTAGTAGAAAGGAAACATAAACATTTGCTTGAAACTGCTAGAGCTTTGCTTTTCCAATCAAAATTACCTATACAGTTTTGGGGTGATTGTGTTCTTACAGCAACTCATTTGATTAACCTTTTCCCTTCCAAAATCCTTAAAGGGAAAACTCCTCATGAAGTTTTATTTTCTAAACCAGCTTCTTATTCTCATTTAAGAAGTTTTGGATGTTTATGCTATGCTACTACACCAAAACCAGGAAGAGATAAATTTCAGCCTAGAGCTTATCCATGCTTATTTCTTGGTTATCCTATGGGCAAGAAAGCTTATAAACTCTACAATCTCAACACCAAATCTGTTTTCATTTCTAGAGATGTCATTTTCTTTGAGCATCTCTTTCCTTCAATTCCTGCTTCTTCCTCCTCTGTGCCTTTTCCTCCTCTTCATGATTCTCATCATTTCTTTTCTTATTTTGAATCTGATCCTGTCACTTCTCCCACTCCAAATCCTACCCAATCTTCTTCTACTTCTATGCCTGATCCCAGTTCTCCTTCTACTCCCCTTTCTCACTCATCTCCTTCTACTTCTATACCTGATTCCCATTCTCCTACTACCATTCCACCTTCCAATCCTACCCCTGCTATCTCCATTTCCTCTCCTACTGTCATACCTTCTATCCGAACTTCCACCAGGCATCATCATCCTCCAACTTATTTGAAGGACTATGTTTGTCATGCTGATGCCTGTTCTCATTCTATCTTTCCTTCTTTTGCTGCCAATTCCATTGTGTTACCTCAGTCATCCTTGTTTGATTCTTTGCAATCTTTGTCTGAACCTAAATCTTATAAAGAGGCAGCACAAGATCCTAAGTGGCAACAAGCTATGCAGCTTGAATATGATGCTCTTCAAACAACTAACACCTGGGTTGTTGTTGATCTTCCTCCTGGTAAGAAACCCATTAAATGTAAATGGGTATATAAACTCAAATATCATTCTAATGGTACTCTTGAGAGACACAAAGCCAGGCTAGTTGTGAGAGGTGACACTCAACAGGAAGGTATTGATTACACTGAGACTTTCTCCCCAGTAGTTAAAATGACTACAATTAGAACCTTGGTTGCTACTGCTGCCAAACTGCACTGGGATCTTTTCCAATTAGACGTCAACAATGCCTTTCTTCATGGCAATTTAGATGAAGAAATTTACATGTCACCTCCTCCTGGTATGGCTCTTGATTCTGCCACTAAAGTCCTCAAACTTCAAAAGTCCTTGTATGGTTTAAAACAAGCCTCTAGACAGTGGTATAGTAGACTTTCTGATGCTTTGAAAAGTAAAGGCTATGTGAGATCTCCCAATGATTACTCTTTATTCACTAAGACCATGGGTTCATCTGTGGTTCATTTGGCAGTATATGTTGATGATATACTGCTCACTGGGAATGATTCTTCTGAAATGACCAATCTTAAATCTTTTCTTGATGCTACATTCAAAATCAAGGATCTGGGTAATTTGCATTATTTTCTTGGTTTAGAGGTCCTTTCTCATTCTACTGGTTATTCCATGTCACAAAGAAAGTTTGCTTTGGATCTTCTTAAAGAATTTGATGATCTGGCCTTACCTGCTACTAATTCTCCCTTACCTGTTCATCTTCAACTACCTTTGAATATTGGTGATTCTATTTCTGATCCTCTTCAGTATAGAAGATTGGTTGGGAAGTTGAATTATCTTACCCACACCAGACCTGATTTGTCTTTTGCTGTTCAGTTCTTAAGCCAATTTATGCAGAATCCTAAACAGCCTCATTGGGATGCTGCTATGCATACCCTTAGATATGTTAGAACTACTCCTTCTCTTGGATTATTCTTCAACAATCAACCTGATTACAAGCTTGAAGCTTTCTGTGATTCCGATTGGGCTTCTTGTCCAAATACTAGACGTTCCATCAGTGGTTATTTTGTTCTTCTTGGAGGCAGTCCTATTTCCTGGAAATCCAAGAAACAGGCTACTGTTTCTCTTAGTTCTGCTGAGGCAGAATACCGGTCCATGAGACGTGTCACAGCTGAATTAGCATGGTTATCTCGGTTGCTTCATGAGTTTCAGCTACCGAATATGGACCCTATACCAGTCAAATGTGATAGCCAAGCTGCTATTCACATAGCTAAGAATCCTGTCTATCACGAGCGTACTAAACATATTGAAATCGATTGCCATTTTGTTCGAGAAAAGTTGCAAGCTGGGTTGATTAGCTTACATCATGTTCCCTCTGCTGAGCAACTTGCTGATCTCTTAACTAAAAGTCTGCCTACCAATGTACATCAATATTTGATTTCCAAGTTGGGGCTTTCACAGCCTCCAACTTGAGGGGGGGTGTGATTCTTTACCAAGTTGATTGAACCGGGTGTCGAAACAAGAAACAACCGGCATGAAATGAAGTAAATGAAACCGGGTTATAAGAATGCATCCGGGTTAAAACAGGATCCGCGCTCTTTGTTTCTCGAGTTAACAGTGACCCGAACACCAAGTTTAGATGGTTGTTAGAAGTTTGTTATGCTAACTTAATCGTTGTTTAGTTTTGATTAGCAGTTAGTTAGTTAGTTTAACCGTCTTGTATTTAGCTGAATGTTGCTCATTTTTTGAGCTTGATCAATCAATGAGAATTTCAATTTTCTCTCTCGATTACCAAAATAACAAATGGGGAGGAAAAGTTTGAAGCGGGACTTTGGGAACCACGAAGTCAAATTCAATACGACAACCTAACTTCTAACTTCTAGACTATAGCTTAGCTATATTAGTAATGTGTGCATATAACCAATACGTTGTGTTTAGGACCAATGATGGCACAATAAAGTGGGTTTAGGGACAATGAGGGTTAGTTGGCACCAATGAGTCCTAATAAGGTGTTTATATAACCAATAAGTTGTGTTTACGACCAATTATGGCCCAATTTGGTGTGTTTAGTTGGGACTAATGAGTCCCACTAAGGTGTGTATATAACTAATAAATTATGTTTAGGTGCAATGATGGCCCAATATGGTGTGTTTAGTAGGGCAATGAGGGTCGGTTAGAACCAATAAGTCCTAGTAAGGTGTGTATATAACCAATAAATTGTGTTTAGGACCAATGATGGCCCAATAATGTGTGTTTAGTTCGGACTAATGAGTCCCACTAAGGTTTGTATATAACCAATAAGTTGTGTTTAGGACCAATGATGGCCCTATAAGGAGTGTTTAGTAGGGCAATGAGGGTCGGTTGGGACCAATAAGTCCTAGTAAGGTGTGTCTTATATAACCAATAAGTTGTGTTTAGGAACAATGATGGCCCAATAATGTGTGTTTAAGGGCAATGAGGGTCAGTTGGGACCAATGAGTCCCAATAAAGTGTGTATATAACCAATAAGTTGTGTTTACGACCAATTCTGGCCCAATAAGGTGTGTTTAGTTGGGACCA
>JBCNJP010013190.1:0-12693 GCA_039602395.1 Deinandra increscens subsp. villosa | reverse complement strand
TGCTAGCCTGAAATCTGTGGTGAAACAATATTCTTGTTTTTGTGTAATTCTGATCTTACCTGAAAATACAAAAATAGAATAAGAGAATGTTCTAGTGTAGGCATGATTTCTTTTGAAAGATTTAAACTTGTTTAATTTTCTTTATTTTGTCAAACGATCGGACCTTCTCTGCGTATTGAAAGATCGACCTGATTTTTGTTCGTTTGACGTTCTGTGTTATTTTTCTTGGTGTTTCTTATAATTCATCGGGCTTTCTCTGCGTATACGGGAGTATCTACCTGATTGTTGTTGAATTATACAATTTCAAATGGTTTTCTCTTTCTTATTTTGTTAAATCCGAGGCCTTATCTGCGTATCGAAAGATCGACCTTAAGGTAGACGATTTAACGTTCTGATTTCTTTTTGCATGAAACACTATGAACAGCTTGTCTCTGTATATAAATTCTGTGATGAATAAGAGAAAAATCAAAAATATAATAAGTCAGGTTATCAATTACTTAAATGTGTGGGTACCATGATTTCTGTGCTTGATAAATAAATAACTAAATCATATCAGAATGCTATAGAAATTGACTTGTTTTGGCTGAAATAAACATGAAATGTTGTATACATGCACAACTTGGCTTGCAAGTTGAATGTTCTGAAATTGAAGTGAGTATGGTACATATTACTGATATGATCTCATGTTGCAAAAATATTTTAGGTGTGTTTTAGCATAAATTTGAAAAATCAAAAAGATTTTGGTGTGTTTTGATATAAATTTGCTGAAATTTAAAAAGATTTTTTTCCAGCATTATTTTAGATAAACTGAACACGGAAAATGGCAAATTTTGTTTTCCAAACCACAATCGAAGCATGAATCATCTCATCATCACTAAAGTGCTTAAAATTGGAAAAATATGATTTTTGGGTGAAAACTGACAAAACAGAAAAGTTTGGAGTTGAAATTGTAAATTTTTATGGTATACCCATACTAGGTGGTACACCGGGCCGCACCATCGTACATATAAAAGGGGTGAACTGGTACGCTTGTTTCACAACCACTGTACGACCCTCAAATTTTCTAGAGCGAAACCCTAAGCCCCCAGTTCGTTTTTTCTTGATTTCTCACTCAATACTGAAGCTCTGCTCATAATAATTGTTGCTACAGGTAGGGGATACAACTGCGCACATGATGATGGTCTTGGTTTAGTCATTGGTTCCATAAATCGGCTGATTTTGAAGGATTTAGGCTCAGTTTTTTGAAAATGTTAACACATTTTGGTTCGATAGGTTTTAGGACATGTTAATGTGTTTTGTATACACCGGTCGAGTCGGTTTTTGATCTAGAATTGAACTATGGTGAACGATTTCACGTATCATGTGTATTTTGGGCATAAAATCGAGAGACCGTTCGATGACTGTTATTCTGCCGTACCAGTTGGTACGCTCGTACCAACATGGTACGCATGCCCATTGTGGTACGGCGGATGGCACGTACCAGTGTGGTATATTTGACCAAATGTGGTACGGTCAACGACTTTAATTCAAATGGTACGCCCGCACCACCATGGTACGAATGACCATTTGGTACGGTCAATGGTATGTTGACTTGATGGTACGCTAACTAGGTTTTTCACAAAGTTAAAAGTTCAGGTGTTTCGAGTCAAATTTGAGTCAATCGTTAGCGTTTTTTGAATTATTCAAAACAAATATAACGTTACTTGCTTTTGTGAATTTTAAAAAATGGTTGTTATATTACCATCTAATGATGATCACAACATTTGTGTGTATCTCGGAGCATCTGCTAAATGGAGATCTCAATTTGGAAGTATTTTTGAGTTCATACGATGATCGAGGATCTATTATGCAGCCACACACAAGTGTACACCGTACACGAACATTCTGAATAAATTCCAGAATGCGGCTCAGGTGGATTATACAGTTGCTACACCGGTTATCAGATCAAGAATATATGAGATTGATATTGTTATTTCTGAAGACGATGTTTGTCGGGTTCTTCAATTCAATGATCATGCTGATTATCCAGTAGAATCCGATGATGCAGATCTTATCGGGAAATTGAGGCGAATCAAGTATGATGGAAATCTAACTGTGAAATGGTTTACAAAATCAAATGTATGTCCACACTACTAGTATTTGCTGCATGTAATCATCAGAGGTTTTGGAAATAGGTTGAGTGTGAATGTATAATCTGTGCGTCGTGTGAAGTATTGAGACAAGACGATGAAAAGTTCAAGACAAAGTTCAATGCTGCTAGGCGAACTGGGTCCGAACTGCAGTTCGGATCCAGGCGAACTAGTCAGTTCGCCCAGGGTTCGCCCAGTCGTGTATATATAGAAAGTTTGGCTTTGATATTGTTACAAAGAGAGAGAGACTGAGCGTGTGAGATCAAGTGTTAAGTGTGTGTTTTTCCACGGTGTTTCTCTGAGTCTATTTTCTGAGTGTTTACTGATTGTAATTGCTCTTTTGATCAATAAAACAATCAGGTTTAATTACGTTTCGTATCCGATATAGCTAGATCGAGTAGACGATCCGATGCTCACGAACTTTCAAGTGGTATCAGAGCTTTCTGGTTCATTCTACTGATCTGTGGTTGCTATTTTTGGACTTTTTGAAACAAATTGTGTCGTTTTTCAAAAAGTTGGAGAGTTTTTGCAAGTTTTCAATCATTTCTGAGTCGTTTTTGGTGCAAAATGTGTTCCTAAATCATTCCTCATCATATTTCTTGATTTACTACTGAAAATCTCGTCAAAATCTGTCCAAAATCGAAAGTTTTGAGCGAAAAATGTTTCTGTTCGCAGAATAACCAGTCGTCCGAACCTAGAGTTCGTCTCAGTAACTGCTCCGAACCTGAGTTTGCCTAAATAATGTTTCAATTTTGTTCTATGTTCGGATTAGCGTTCGGCTAAGTTCGCACTGTCCGAAGGTTCGGTTCAGACTATAGTTCGGATATAGTTCGTGAAGAGTTCCGTTGGCTTTAGTTCGGAAAGAGTTCGGCTACTGTTTCAAGTTCGGCTAACATTGAGTTCGGGTTCAAAGTTCGGAAGGGTTCGGCTAAGGGTTTTGAGTTCGTGTAAGGTTCGGCTGATCAGAATTTGAAATTTTCAAAGATGTCGGAATTTCAAGCTTTTGCCGCTATGCAAAATGCAATGCAAACCATGCTGAATTTTGATAACGAAATCGGAACAAGCCAAAAAGTTCCCAAGTTGTTGAAGTTGGAGGATTATCAAAATTGGAAGCAACGATTTTCTGCTTACATAAGCACGAATGATATCGATTTGTGGATTCCGATTAAGAAGCTTTACACACATCCAACTGATCAAGGAGATTTCAAAGAAGTTCATACCTTTGATAATGCTGAAAGAAAACTATATGAGCTTGAACAAAAAGCTTTTGGTTATCTTACGATGGCATTACCCACTGAGTTGTTACATCAATTTAGTACTTGCAAGAAATCAAAACAATTGTGGGATGCATTATCAGCAAGGTGTGAAGGAAACGATCAATACAAGAAAAGTCAGAAGAAGGTGTTAAACAAGGAGTTTGATAATTTCCAGCATTACGAGAATGAAAACATCACGGCTCTTGTATCAAGATTGTCACATCTAATTAGTGAATTGAAGATTGTGGGGATTGAGAAAACGGATGAAGAATTGAAAGAGAAAATAATGGAGGCATTTACCAGAAAAATGGGAAAATTATGTGTTGTTGCTTACACATGACAAAGAATTTTCCACATTAACGTTTCATGATCTAACTGGTAAACTTCATGCCCGTGATATGGAGATGATGAATTCTAACAAGTCAACGGCTAAATTGCAAAATCCGGAGTTGTATCATGGTGAAAATGCTGCTAGTATCACTGCTAAGGCTAAACCAAGTCTTAGTTCAGCTCCAACTACTGCTTTTATTGGAAATATGTCTGGAGTTTCGGGTGATACTAATTCATCAAGAGGTTGTAGCTTCACGATTCCAGAATCATCAAATCAAAGTGCGTTTTCTGTCAAATCGGCTGATGATTGTGCCAAGTTGGTTTCTGCTCTCATTTCATCATCATTTGGAATGTTTATCAATGATGTTAGCAAGGCTCAGCTAATGAAAGATGATTTAAATGAAATTGATGATGATCACTTAAATGAAATGGATATGGCATGGCAATTGGCTATGTTAACACAGAGATCACAAAGATATTACAAGAAAACTGGAAAACAAGCTTTTGATGACAAGTTGGGATTTGACAAATCTAAGATCAAATGTTACAAATGTTCAAATCTTGGACATTTTGCAAGGGAATGTCAGCAATCTCATATTCATAAGACAACTTCAAAAGCTACAAATGGTTCTCAACCATCTTCAAGTAATACAAATAAGACAGCTTTAGCAGTTCAGAATGATGGTGTGTATGATTGGGGCAAACATTTTGATACATCTGCTTTGATTGTCACACATGAGCAAGATGAATATTATTCTGATTCTAGTTCATATGAAGCTGCTGAAACTGAAAAGTTTGAATCCAAAATTGAAGGTTTGATGAAAGAAAATGAATCTTTGGTGGAAGAAGTCAGATTGCTCACTGCTGAAATTCAATTGGTTAAAGCAGATTTGGAGGTTTCAAAGAAACAGTGAAAAGGAGTTAGATTTGCAAAACGAGTCTTTGATAAAAGAAGTCAAGTTGCTAAATGAGGTTTTGGAAATATATAAATAGAATAGAAAGGATGATGAAGCAAAAAATGCAAAATTGAATGAGGAAAAGAATGATTTGGTTCAAGAGGTTAAGAAAGGGAAGGATGAAGCAGAAGAATAATAAATGGAAAAGTGGTTATCAAACTGTTTTTTAAAAGAGGAAAATTTTTCAAAAATACCCAAAAGTCTTTTGGTAGTTCATCCACTTGTGATTCTACCACTGATTCATCTATTCCATCTATAACGCAAAAGTGGCTGCCAAAACCGTCTTCAAAAGCCACTGAAGATTTCTCAAAGGATACCGGTCGACCCAAAGCTGAAAGCTTGGGTCCAGATTCCAACTAATTATTTGCTACCTTGTCCAGGGTGCTCGAAAGCCAACTATCAATAACTTATGGGTGGTTGATAGTGGAGCATCCAGGCACATGACTGGTAATATTTCCCTGTTATCTGATGTTAACCCAATTTATGGCGGGAATGTTACTTTTGCTGGCAATAAAGGAGGAAGAATAACTGGTGAAGGCAAAATGGGTAACGAGAAAGTCATATTCGACAAAGTTCAATTTGTGGAAGAATTGCAACATAACCTGCTTAGTGTCTCACATATTTGTGACAAGCAGTACACTACTGCTTTCAGAAGTTCTGATTGCTTAATTCTGAAACCCGGAATCCAGATTCCTAAAGATTGGATCATGATGCGTGCACCATGATTTCGAGATCTATATGTATTGAATATGAAACATACTTCATCTTCTGTATCGGCTACATGTTTTAGCTCAAAAGCCACAGAAAAAGAGTCGATTTTGTGGCATCGCCGTATGGGACACATCAACTACCAGAAGATGAATTATTTAGTAAATCATAATCTGGTGGATGGCATTTCTAAGAATCGTTTCTCGATTAATGATGTGTGTGTTTCTTGCAAGAAGGGAAAACAACGGAAAAAAGTCTCATCCTTCCAAACGATTTAACACGGTAGTTACACCGTTGGAGCTACTTCATATGGATCTCTTCGGTCCTATGAATGTTCGTAGTGTTGATGGTTGCTTTTATTGTTTGGTGATCACAGATGACTTTTCGCGTTTCTCATGGGTGGCGTCTATGCATTCGAAAGATGAAACCCTGGATATCATTCAGAAGTTGTTATCCAAATTCGGATCTTTGTATAAATACAAAATCTGTCGCATTCAGACTGATAACGGTACAGAATTCAAAAATGCTAAAATGACAACATTTTGTAATGCTCTTGGTATTGTTCAAGAGTTTAGTGCACCGTATACTCCGTAACAGAACGGAGATGCTGAAAGAAAGAATCGAACACTGATTGAGACAGAACGAATAATGTTGTCTGACGCACACTTACCAGTTACTTTTTGGTCTGAAGCGTTTCATACTGCTTGCCATGTGCTAAATCGTGTTCTAATTGTTAAGCGTTTGAACAAAACAAGTTATCACTTGCTTAAGGGTCATAAGCCGAATTTAAGTTTTTAGAGTCGTTTGGGTGTAAGTGCATTGTTCTCAAGGAAGGTGGAAAGTTTAAGGCAAAAGCTATTGAAGGCATTTTTTTGGATATCAAAATCCAATGAAAAGGGTTTACTTTCCTGCTTCAAAGACAATTGAGTGTCACTTGAATGTTGATTGTCAAAGATATATGTTTATAACACCCAAGACGAAGGATATTTCTGCTTTTGACTACAATCATTTATTTGATTCTTTCTCGGTTGCACATACTGAATTTGTTAATGAGCCTTCTGAAGAACTCATAGCTGCTGCTATATTGCATTCAATGAATAGTCATGGATCATGTATTCCGAAGCTACCAAGTGCTTCTACTACTGTTTCATCAAGTTAGCATGTTTCTAATTTAGAAACTATGAGTTCATATGATGATGATAACATCACTTTTCATGAAGCTGAATCGGCACCGGTTGATGATCCGATTACATTACCAAGCACTAGTTCTTCAGTTCCGGTTACTTTACCAATTGGTGATCTTTCTAGCTCAGAGGATGCAGATGACAATGTAAATACTCTTGCAGAAAATATTTTGGTTCCTGACACAACCAGTCTTCGGATTTATAACATACATCAGCAAGAGAATATTATTGGAGATCCGACTTCTGGAGTACACACACGACATCAGTTATCGGATTCCGTTGATGCTTTGATTGCTGAGATTCGGGATTCTGGGGTTCAAGATGAAGTATTCCATTCTTGTTTTTTATCTCAAGTCGAGCCTACAAATGTAGACCAAGCGTTGCAAGATGCTTCTTGGGTGGAGGCTATGCAGGAGGATTTGCAGCAATTCAAAAAATTGGGTGTTTGGCATCTCATTGATTTACTCGTAAGTTCAAAAGAACCTTGTGGTACTAAATGGGTCTTTAAATGCAAAAAGGACGATCGCGGTATCATCGTCAGGAACAAAGCTCGATTAGTGGTTCAAGGTTTCTCACAAATCGAAGGCATTGATTTTAATGAGGTCTATGTTCATGTAGCCAGGATTGAGGCTATCAGAATTTTTCTGGCTTTCGCAGCATATCACAGGTTCAAAGTGTATCAAATGGACGTAAAAAGTGCTTTTCTAAACATGAAAATTCATGAGGAGGTGTATGTGAAACAACCTCCTAGTTCCTATGATCCAGATTTTCCTGAGCGTGTGTACAAACTGGATAAAGCTTTGTATGGTCTTCACCAGGCTCCACTAGCGTGGTATGAGATGTTATCTACACATCTTCTAGAAAATGGGTTCCGAAGTGGCAAAGTTGATTTCACGTTGTTTACAAAGAAGTTTGGTAAAGATATGCTATTGGTTCAACTTTATGTGGATGATATTATTTTTGAAGGCACCAATGACAAGCTGTGTAAAGAGTTTGAGCTTATGATGCAAACTAAATTCGAGATGAGTTTAATGGGAGAGATGGGTTTCTTCTTGGGTCTCCAGGTGAATCAATCCGCAAACAACATATTTTTGCATCAAACGAAGTATGTGTCGGATATCCTGACGTGATTCAAGATTCGCGATGTTCGGATTCCTAATACTCCTATTCAGGTTTCACATGGACTTTCACTAGATGAATCTGGTGACAATGTTGATCCAACGTTGTTTCGTGCCATGATTGGTTCTCTTATGTACCTTACTGCTTCTCGTCCCGATATAATGTTTGCAGTTTGCATGTGTGCTAGGTACCAGGCAGCTCCCAAAGCTTCACATTTGTTAGCAGTAAAGAGAATATTTGCTTATTTGAAGGGTTGTCCGGATCTTGGTATCTGGTATCCTAATGATAATATGTTCGAGTATATCAGCCTACTCAGACTCGGATTATGGTGGATGAAAAATTAACTTCAAATCTACTACCGCCGGGTGCCAATTTCTAGGGGAGAGACTCGTGTCGTGGCAATGCAAGAAACAAACTTCGCTCGTAACTTCTACTGCGGAGGTGGAGTATGTTGCTGCTTCCAGTTGCTATTCACAGGTTCTGTAGATTCAACAGCAGTTGCGCGATTACGGTTTGAAATTTCTGACTACTCCTATCTATATCGATAACTCGGCTGCTATATCAATCACAAAAAATCCCGTGCAACATTCCAAGACTAAGCACATTGACATTAGATACCACTTTATTCATGATTGCTATGAAAAGAAATTAATTGATTTACAGAAAATTCACACCGGTTTTCAAAGAGCTGATTTGTTTACAAAAGCGTTTGATAAAATTTTCTTTCAATTTCTTTTGAAAATCAATGGATTTACTCGTTTCACTGTCACGTAATCTGTTTCGGTTGATCATTTTTTTCATTATTTCTTTTATGTTTTTCTTTGTTTTTCTGCTTTTTAGGGGAGATATATGGATAATACAAAAATAGTGTGAGTTCTTGTATTCAATTTGAAAAAGCATAAAAAACTTGAAAAATGCAAAAATTAAAAAAATGAAAAATTCAAAACTGATAAATGTGATCCAACCTTGTGAGAAATGATGGTACATCAGAATATGATACTGACCATGGATAAAATAGGAAGAAAGGCTATAGGTACTTGTCTGTGTTTCTGAATGTGTTAATCAAATCTGATATATGCAAGTATAATATAAAGATAAAGCTGGCCTGAAATATGTGGTGAAACATGATTCTCGTTTTTGAGTAATTCTGATCTTATGTGAAAATACAAAAATAAGAGAATGTTCTAGTGTTTGCATGCCTTATTTTGAAAGATTTAAACTTGTTTGATTTTCTTTATTTTGTCAAACGATCGGACTTTCTCTGCGTATCGAAAGATCGACCTGATCATTGTTCGTTTGACGTTCTGCTTTATTTTTCTTGGTGTTTCGTATAATTCATCGGGCTTTCTCTGCGTATACGGGAGTATCGACCTGATTGCTGTTGAATTATACAATTTCAACTTGTTTTCTCTTTCTTACTTTGTTAAATCCGAGGCCTTATCTACGTATCAAAAGATCGACCTTAAGGTAGACGATTTAACATTCTGCTTTCTTTTTGCATGACACACTATGAACTGAAAATCTCTGTATATAAATTCAGCGGTGATTAAAAGAAAAATCAAAAATATAATAAGTCATATTATCATTTACTTGAATATGTGGGTTCTATGATTTCTGTGCTTGATAAATTGTTACTTAACGCATATCAAAAGCTATAGAAATTGATTTGATTTAACTGAAACAAACATGAAAGTGTTGTATTCGTGCACAACTTGGCTTGCATACTGATTATTGTGAAATTGAAATGTGGGTGGTACATATATCTGATATGATCTCACGTTGCGATCTTTCTCAAAAAAACATAACTTATCGCATTTAGTTTTGTTACTTTTTGATTTGGTACATTTTAGAAAATTTCAAAAAGATTTTAGGTGTGTTTTAGCAAAAATTTGAAAAATCAAAAAGATTTTGTGTTTTGATATAAAGTTGCTAAAAGTCAAAAAGATTTTGTTTCTACGTTATTTTCGATAAACTGATTACAGAAAACAGAAATTTCTTGTTGTTTGAACCACAATCGAAGCTTAAATCAGCTCAACATCCTCAAAATGTGTGAATTGAAAAAATTATGATTTTTGAGTACAAAATGACAAATTTGAAAAGTTGAGGGGTTAAAAGTGTAAATTGTCACTGGTACGCACGTACCAAAGTGATACGCTGGGTGGTACGCCCGTACCACATGGTATGCTGGGACGGACCACCAGGGGTATAAAAGGGATTCTCTGGTACGCATTCTGCATAATCACCGTACCACTCTCAATATTTCTCTGCGAAACCCTAGATCCTCCGTACCTGTTCTTCATTGATTTCTCGATCTATAATGAACCTCTGCTCGATTTGTTTGTTGTTACAGGTAGCTACTGTGATTCCGCACACGTTGGTTGTCTTGATTCTTGAAAT
The DNA here is from genome assembly GCA_039602395.1 of Deinandra increscens subsp. villosa. Classification (NCBI taxonomy): domain Eukaryota; kingdom Viridiplantae; phylum Streptophyta; class Magnoliopsida; order Asterales; family Asteraceae; genus Deinandra; species Deinandra increscens. The sequence goes on along the minus strand of JBCNJP010013190.1, from coordinate 2,614 downwards.
GGTTGTCTAAATCTCAAGATTTTTGAGATTAACGCTTTGGTTTTTCACAAAACCGAACATCTCTTTGGTTCAGTCGGTTAAAGAGCATCTTAATTGGTTGTAATTACATGTTTAGAGTCGGTCATTGATGTAGAACAAAGGCGCGGTGCTTAATTTTACATCACATACAATTTTTGTACTCAAATTCGTAATTAACCTCTCGGTGACTGTTCTACCGCCATACCAAGTGGTACGCACGTACCAGATTTGGTACGTGGTCCAATTCTGGTACGTGGTCCAATTCTGGTACGTGGTCCAATTCTGGTACGCGGGTGGTACATTTGACTTTTTGGTACGCAGTCAACAAAATTTGGTCCGTCCGTACCAGAGTGCTCCGTATGACCAAAGTGGTACGCTACGTGGTACGGTGACTTGAATTTTATCAAAAGTTAAAAGTTCAAGCGTTTCGAAATGGCAGTTGAATTATCATCAAACACAATATTTGGGTATATTCTCAATACGGCATACGTCTCTGCAAGGTGGAGACCTCATTTTGGAGGAATATTTAAGTTTATGCAAAGATCAAGAATCTACCACGCAGCAACTCATGAGTGTACCCCGTATAAAGATATTTTAAATACTTTCTGGAATGAAGCTCAAGTTGATTGTTCGGTTGCTCCACCAGTGATTAGATCAAGAGTTCATGAGACTAACATTGTCATTTCAGAGGATGATGTTCGCCGAGTGTTACAATTAAACGACTATGCTGATTTTCCTGTTGAGTTTGACGAGCCAGATTTGGTTGGGTTGTTTCGAAGAATCAAATATGATGGAAATATAACAGAAAAGTGGTTTATCAAGGCAAATCTTACGTCCTCCTTACAAGTATTTGATGCACCTTATTATAAGATGCTTTGGGAACAGGCTGAGAGGGCACGAAGAGTTTGATATGAAGGTTCTTTCTTTCTTCACTGCCCTGGTCATGAACAGAGATTCCAACTTTTCTAGATGGATTTTTGCATACATGAAAGAAAATATATTGGTGAAGCAAAAGAAGAGTCTTATGTATCCGAGATTCGTTCAGATGATTTTTGATGCTGATTATCCAAATCTTCCCAAGAATGCAGATTCTGTTTTGATATTGAAGCATATGAATCAAGTTGCTGTCGGTAAACTACCGGTTTATCAAAAACACAAAGGGGCGAACATACCCTCACCGGTTAAGAGATTGATAGGTCACCTTGCAAAGCCAGACTATGTGGCTCCTGCTAATGGTGCACCTCGACATGTTGATAGTTCTAACGATGAGCTAGAATATGATAACAGTGGTAATCCAATTGAAGATGATGAAAATTCAAATGAAGATGAACCAGTGAAACAAGAACCAAATGAGCAAGAACCAGTAATCCAAGAACCTGTCCAGCAACAACATCAATATCAGAATGTTCAAGATTCTGTTATTGATAATGTGAGGGTTGAGCCTGAAGCAGTTAATGCTCATGATGTGTTGATGTCTGATGTTTCTATCTGATGATGATTATGTGAGTTTATCCGATACCGAATCAGATTCTAGTGGTTATGTTGAGATTTTGCATAAATCTAGAGGAATTCCTATTAAGAAAGGCTCCAAAGATCATATTGCTTACTTAAAGTCCAGGGATGAAGATACTTCCATGTATGAGATTAGAACCAAAACGTTTGCTGATAGAGATTCTGATGATGATCCATCTTGTACTCCTACTATGGAGGAATCAGTGAAAAAGACTGTGGCTGCTGACAAAGGAAAAGCCCCAATGCAATATACTAGGACGAGAGTTAGAACAATGTCAAGGCCTAAGATACTGGTTAAAAGGGGATCGTTACTTGCTGATGCGAGAAAATCTTATACTAGCAGTCCGCCGTCTAAGAAGCAAAAAGTTGTTGATAAACAGTCTTCTGCTCCTAAACAGCCAACCACAACCACTGCTGGTGTTCAGAGTTTCGGTGTTCCACCAGTGAGAAAGATAATTCTCAAATCTTCCTCGAGTTCTACTTCTACTACTTCTAATGCTGCTCCTGCTTCGTCTTCAATCACTGCTGTTGATCTGAAACTTGCATTGCACAATTCTAGGCTTGGTGCTCTAGAAACTACTAATCGTCAACAAGCTGAAGAAATCAACGAATTGAAAGGTGTTGTGCAAGAATTGAGAGAACGAAATAAGTTAAAAGACCGTGAAATTGCTTGATTGCAGCAGATTTCTCTTTCGCTGGGTGAGCAACTAAATCTTTAGTTAAAAGCTTTACCTGCTCCGGGGGAGATAAGGCTAAATCCTGAGGATACTTGCAAAGATGATGATGATTCTCCAGATATTTGAATGACAATAATGATGAAGATCTAGAAGGAGGAATAGGCGGAGATGGTTCCGGTACTGCTGATGCTTCAAAGTTATCCGGTACATCTGCTACAGGTGGTTCTACATCTCAGGGGGAGATGATAGGTAAAGATGTGTATGATGTGACCCCGCTTACCAGAGTTGTTATTGAAGAAGGGGAGTATATACATCAGTACTCAAAAGAGCAACTTACTGCAATATATGCTCTTAATATTGAAGATGCAGATAAAGTTCTTGTCGCTGAACCTTACAAAGAAAACGTT
>JBCNJP010013189.1:0-12693 GCA_039602395.1 Deinandra increscens subsp. villosa | reverse complement strand
ATAATTTCATAAAAGATATGTTGTGACTTGACTCATTAATATTTATGGCTCGAGTTCAACTTAATGATGCATAACCACCTCAAGTATTTTAAATGAGCATCACATGTCCACCTTGACCCACTAACTAACTGACCAAAAAAAAGCCCACTTACATAAAAAAAAGGGTGAACCGCTGCCAATGGCATTCCGGCGAGAAGGATTCCGGTACGACACCGTAGGGCAAGAAACCAACTGGAGAAATGGATCTGCATATGACGGGCATAGGAGAACCTACCAAAGGGAGCAGGGACAAGAGTGGACTACGGTATACAAAAGACGAAGATACAGTAAATCAAACCAGATAACTACAACCTTTTTTATTGCTGACCTACCAAATGGATGTACGAGTGAATTCCTGTGGAGAACTTTTCACCGCTTGGGAAACATTGCGGATGCTTTTGTTCCACGAAGAAAGGACTGGAGGGGACGTACTTTCGGATTTGTAAGATTCCAGGGAGTGGAAGATATTCAAAACATGCTAAACGTACTGAGGGAGATAAGGGTAGATGGAGCAAAAACAAGGGTATTTGTGGCAAGATTCGGGAAAGATGACAGAGGGAAGAAGATCAAGATGCAATGTGAAGATGGTAGATGGGATAATAGGGGAAAGATTGGAGCCTGGGAAGGAAACAAGGAAAGCAAACCAGAATGGAGCATGTGGATACAAGGGAACAGGAGGAAGGAAGAAGGGGAAAGGAACGGAGGCGGCAGAAGGATCATAAAATTGCCGAACAAACCTGCGTTCATTCCATCCCATGATTATGGACGTACCTTGCTAGGGGAACTTCAATTTCTGGAACTCTGGAAGGATTTACGTGATAGACTCGAAAGAATGGGGCAGTCGGATGTGGTAGTTTCGTACATTGGTGGGATGAAGGTGCTACTTACGTTCAAAGATGAGGCTGACGCAAAAAACTTCCTCACTAGATCCAGGGATCAATGGTCCAAAACATTTGCTATGTTAAAATGGTGGGATGGGGAAGAACAGGAGACTGAGAGACTTGTAAGATTAAGAATTATGGGGGTGCCGATAATGGCAAGAGATTGTGACACGTTCAATCTAATTGCGGAAGGGTTTGGCAGAAGGGTCTCGTCGTCTGACTTTTCATGGGCGTATGACGATGTGTCTTCGGGGGAAGCCTTCATCCTAACTGATAAATTGGGATGGATCGATGAAGTGGTAGATGTGGAGTGGAGAAATCAAAGATTCGCGGTGTGGGTTACTGAAGATGGGGTGCCATGGAGAAATCCAACTTTCAATACCTCTCCGGAATTGCCAGAAGTAAGTATGGGCGGACGCCGGAAAGATAAGAAGGTCGATGATATTCCGGCCAACTCTCAATGCTCCAGGAAGGAAGAGGAGAAGGGTGGCGCGTGGAAAGAGGGTGGCGCGTGGGACAAGCAAGGCAAACATGCCTGTTCGTTCTCCCCCCTTGGGAGTAGCAATCGTTCGCCAATTAACATAAGATTGGAACCTGATAAGGTGGCAGGTAATGATGAAGGATTAGTTAATGAGGGGGAAAATAACGAGGACGTGTCTAGGGTTCCAAACTCATTGGATATGTCGTGGACAGAAAAAAGAAGAGACGCAAATGATAAGGAAAAGGAAAATGAGGGGCGGATGGGCTGCTCGAGCAAAAATGTGGGCCTGGGCTTAGTAAATGACATTGGGCCAGGGGATGGTAAAGATAACGAAAAGGAATATACATACCCAGTAAATTTTGGGCCGGATGGGAACTTGGCGGGTGGATCTCAATCGCATACGGTGGGTAATAACAAGACCATCTTGGTGGGGGAAAGTATTGACGAAAATAATACAGTGAAGAGAAAACAAGGGGAGGCAAATGTTAGCGTCACGAGGGCTCAAATGGACATAGATAAGCTGGGCGAAAAGCAACCAGGGATGGGTAAAAGACTACAGAAAGGAAATGGGATGCTAAGCTTTGAACTGACGGAGGAAGAACGGAGACCAAACACGTACGACGGAAACTTCCCCCACGGGAAGGTTAGCAGCGATGAGGACGATGATGAAGCAACCTGGGATGATGGGGGTATAAATTCCCTTCCCATATTTCGCAGGGCAAAAAAAGGAATTAAGCGGGCTAGGGCGGCTAACATTCGGTTTCAATCCCGGATGATGCGCGGTGGTGGTAAATCGGCAATTTGGGGAAAGTATGCGAGAACTCAATCGGTGTCTTCGTCTAGAACACTCTCGGCTGATGGCGACTTTTCCCCATCGTCATCGAGAACAATGTCTGTTGGAATTGGGCACTCGTTAGGCTCGGGGAAGAATAGTCAGTGGATTAAGAAGGAAGTGAAACAAACGATGGAAATTGGGAATGCAGTGGGAATTGGTATGGATGAGTTTGAAGAGGAGGTCAGAAATATGATCCAGGACGAGGCGGGTAATATCGCCCATCAATGAATCTAGTCTCTGCAAATATCAGGGGGGCCAGGAATGAAAACAAACATTCCTGGATGCGTAGAATCAAGGCGACATTTGCTGTATCGTTTATGGCAATTCAAGAGACAATGATTGAGAATGTGGAATCGGTACCTGTAGAAAGATTCTGGAATAGATCAGCCCTTGAATATGAGGTAACGGGTTCTGTGGGTAAATCGGGGGGGTTATTATGTATATGGGATCCAAATGTATTTCAAAAAATAAATTCGGTGTGTGCCCAGAATTTTATCTTGGTAAGGGGACGTATAAAAGAGGTTCAGGAGGATGTGTGTGTGGTAAATGTCTATGGGCCTAAAGCCCCGGGTTTAAAGAGAGTAGTATGGGAGGAAATCTTGACATACAAAAGGCTTTGGAAAGGGTTATGGATTGTTGTTGGTGATTTCAATGTGGTGAGATCAGAAAGGGAGCGAATCAACTCGGAGTTCTGTAAAACATCGGCAAGGGACTTTAACAGATTCATTGCAGACATGGAGTTGATAGATCCAAAACTGGGGGGACACCAAATGACCTACATGTCCTGCAATGGGGACAAATTAAGTAAGATTGACAGAATTTTGTATTGCAGGAATTTCTTGGATAAATGGCCTGGTGCTGCAGTCACGGCGCTGGCTAGGGAATACTCAGACCACTGCCCGCTTGTCCTAGATATCGGTAAGTTAGACTTTGGTCCTATTCCATTTAAATGCTTTAGTTCGTGGTTTGACAGGAATGGCTTTGAGAAGACGGTCAGACTTGCGTATGCACTTGCGCCAAATGACCCAAGACCGGATAGGGGTCTGCTTATAAAGCTACAATGCATCAAAAAGGAAATCAAGAAATGGTGGACTGAAACAAAAGAAGGGGAGGAAAAGGAAGTAAAAACAATTAAAGAGAAATTGGATGGATTAGAAACGGTGGCTGAATCAAGGGAATTGTCAGTGGAGGAAAAAAAGGATAGATTGGAAATGAAAAAAAGGATAAAGGAATTGAATCTAATAGCAAACAGTGATTTGAAACAAAAGGCAAAAGTCAAGTGGGCGGTAGAAGGGGATGAAAACACAAAGTTTTATCACGGGGTAGTTAATGCAAGGGCGGCAAATAACAGGATAGAGGGATTAATAATTGATGGAGAATGGTGTACAATGCCGAGTCGGATAAAGGAAACGATTTATAATCAGTTTGCACAAAGATTCGTGGAGCCTCTGAGGAATAGGCCAAAGCTGGATGGCAGGGGATTCTGCAGAATTTCGGAGATGGATATGCAAAACCTAGTCATGCCATTCTCGATGGAAGAAGTCAGAAGAGCTGTGTGGGATTGTGGGGGGGGAAAGAGTCCGGGTCCGGATGGTTTTACGTTTGGTTTCCTAAAAAAATATTGGGATGTGTTTTCGGTGGATTGCTATAAAATAATGGAAAACTTTTTTGATACGGGTAAGGTGAACGTGGGGTGCAATGCGGCATTTATTGCTCTAATTCCGAAGAAGAAGGACCCCCTGGTGGTGGACGATTTTAGGCCTATTTCATTGATTGGGGCAATTTATAAAATCATTGCAAAATGTCTGGCAACCCGGCTTAGCAAAGTGATTGGTTCGGTGATAAGTGATACACAATTTGCTTTCTTGAAAGGAAGATTCATATTGGATGGCCCCATGATTGTAAATGAAATGCTTGCATGGTTGAAAAAGACAAAGAGGGAGGCTGTGATTTTCAAAGTCGACTTTGCTAAGGCATACGATACCATAAATTGGGAATTCCTAGATAATTCTATGGAGAGTATGGGTTTTCCAGGACTGTGGCGCAGATGGATTAAGGGTTGTCTTGAGTCGGGATCTACGTCGGTGTTAGTAAATGGGTCACCTACAAACGAATTCAGGTCATCCAGGGGCATTAGACAAGGTGATCCTCTCTCACCGTTTCTATTTGCGATTGCTATGGAGGCACTTCATGTTACTATCTCTCGTGCTTTGGCTTCTGGAACGTTTCGTGGTATACAACTTCCAAATAATGGAGTGGTCTTGTCTCATCTATTCTATGCGGACGATGCAATATTTATGGGAGAGGCTTCGACTAGAAATCTGTCCAATTTAGCTAGGATCTTAAGATGTTTCAACTTAGCTTCGGGCTTGAAGGTGAGCTTCCAAAAGAGTTTGTTGTTTGGGATTGGAATTGAAAACGGAGAGAGAGATCGGCTTGCAGGAATTCTCAACTGCCAAGTGGGAAATCTTCCGGCTGAGTACCTAGGAATACCTATTGGTAGAAACATGAATAGAATTAGCAACTGGGAAACGGTCATTAGTAAAGTTGCAAAGAAACTGTCTCCATGGAAAAAAAGGAACCTGTCGTTTGGGGGGCGGGTTACACTAGCAAAAGCAGTACTTGGGGCTATACCTCAATATTATACATCGTTATTCCGAATGCCGGCAAAAGTGGTCAAAAGGATTGAAGGCATTAGAAGGAAATTCGTGTGGGGTGAGGTGACTGATAGAAAAAAGATTTCTTGGATCGCATGGAACCGAATGATGGCAAAAAAGAAAGATGGGGGCTTGGGCATTGGGTCTATCTGGGCTGCAAATATTGGACTGCTAATAAAGTGGATACACAGAATAAAGGATGATAGGAATTCAATGTGGGCCAAGGTGATTACGGCAATACATGCGGGCTCCAGGAGAGGGGATTCAATAAGTTGTAATAGAGCGATCAGTGGGCCATGGAAACAGGTGGTTAAAACTTTGGAGGAACTTCAGAAGATGGGAATAAACCCGTTTAGGCATTTAAGATGCAAGGTTGGTAATGGTAGGCTGGCAGAATTCTGGTTGGATAACTGGGTGGGGGTGGGGAGACTTCGGGATGTATTCCCGGAGTTATTTAGTGCTGAAGTGGATAAGCATTGTAAGGTGGCGGACAGAATTAGCGACACCAGGGGGGGTGTTTCGTTCAATTGGAGATGGAACATTGACACAATTCCGAGTGAACTAAGTGAAGTAATAAGTGACTGCCAATTGATGTTGGAGGATGTAAGGCTGTCAGAAAATAGAGATAAATGGGGGTGGGGATCAAATTTGGTGGAGGAATTTGCGGTGAGTAGTGTGCGAACTGTTGTGCAGGAAAAGATGCTGGGGAGTTTTCCTCAAGAATTTAGATGGCTAGGTTGGATCCCAATTAAGGTCAATGCTTTCGTATGGAGAGCGATGTTGGGAAGGATATCGGTGAAAGAAAAACTAATAGTGAGGGGGGTTCGCATTGAGCCTACATGTGCGACCTGTGGAGCTGAATTAGAAACAGTTGATCATGCGTTACTGTTGTGCAAAAAGGCTGATGAGGTTTGGACAGAGATCAGGAGGTGGTGTGGAATACCGAACTCGGGTGCGAAGACGTTGAAAGAGCTACTAGAGGAAATATGGTCTTGGCAAGTTGGGGAAAAAAGAAGGAAGATGTTATATGGGATAATACAAACTTCATTGTGGTTGATTTGGAAGATGAGAAATAAGCGGATATTTTTAGAATCGGAGTCAAATGCTATGGATACGGTGGAAAATATAAAATTACACTCATTCCTCTGGATAAAAAATAGAGGAAAGTTTAATGATCTCTGTTGGGATAAGTGGAAGAGCTTTCGGGTGTAACCATATATATATGATATCTCAAAACATGGGTTGGGGTGGGGTCTCGTGGCCTTAATAGACATCGAGGGGTGGACATTTTCCTGTTGGGGGGTGGGGTTGATACACGCTTTTAAGGTACTGGGTTGGGGTTGGGTGCTGGATGGAGTTGGGGGGCTGGGGTTTAAAAGGATCAGGGTTGGGGGGGTTGGGTGGCTGATAAGAATAAAGTGGGTTGGGGATCCTGTTGTAACTGTTAGAAGTAAGCAATTGGGGTGGCGGGTTTCTGGGGCATTACTTGGTGTGTGTGAGTTTGGGCATGCTTAGAGCACTGCAGTATCATAGGGGTATGGCTGGGTATGAGGGATACCCAGTGGTGTGTGTCTTGGTGTGTGTATGGGTAGCAAATGGGGTGATTGTGTCTGTGGTGCAGGGCTCTAATGCATTCGTTTCGTGTGAAATAATATAATTCTCGTTTCGCGTGTGTGATTTTTTTCGTGTATGGGATGGGGGACTCCATTAAATGGTGTAGCTTGCTGTTCAACGTGTGGATAAATCAGCATAGTGGGTGGGGGGCTGGGTCCTAATATGTCTTTGGGGTGTGTGTGTTTGGTGTGTACAATGCCGGCTACGGGGGTTGGGTGTGTTCGGTGTGTGTTTTTATTGGGATTGGGCGACGGGGGGTGGGCTGGTGGATGATAATGGTAGTCGGCCTATTGTATATCGTTTCGTGGGGTGTGTTTTCCTTTCGTGTCATACTAAACACTGTGTTATTTTTCTTCGTGTGTGTGGGTGTCCTTGGGGCTGCATTTTGTGTTACAATTTTCTGTTACAAACCTGCCTCCTAGTGGGGATTTGTCATGGAAAAGATAGCTTCAATATGGTGTAAACGCAAGGCTAATAGGGGGGATGGCAAACCCAGGTAGACATAAAGCTACTGTTCGTTTGGGTGCTGGGATTGAGGCATGGGAGAAACGATGACTGCTGGGGGTAAACAATGGCATAATGAACGATGAAAGGAACGGCGTCATGAGGTGCATGGGAAGAATTAACACTGGTGAACTTGGATACACGGATTTAGGAAACTGAAAACCAAAGTCCATGAAAGAGAGATAATACGTATCATGCTCTTTGATTGGAATTTTGATGAAGGCTTCTGAGAAGATTCGGAAACGGTATCTCAATCTCACAATTGGAGCTGGAAAGCAGTGGAACTAGTTCGACATGAATGGAAGCAGGACGCAGTCTAGTTCTATTAATTGATCTGGACTGACTTGTGGGGCTGGAATAGTGGCAATAAGGTGCTACATGGAAGGAAGCAGGCTGCAGTTTTTGTTTTTTAAATTGATTTGGTTTGACGATGCAGGGCTGTCCTATTAGTAATAAGGTGGATTTTTTGTTTTTGTAATTCTCCTGGAACTGTTGTAATTGGCTCAGCTCCTTGCTGAGTTGCGTTTTGGTTATATTCAAGTTTTATGTTGCTGTTCAAAAAAAAAAATATATTGAGCTTATTTTCTCCATAACCTACTAATTATAAAACTCGAGTAAAACAACATATTTTATATACAATCTGGTGTGTTTATAGGACTATTAATATTAGATAAAATACGCTTTTGTACCGCTCATCAGAAACCAATCGTGTCGTGTCTTAACAGGTCGTGTCCGACACAGTTTGCCAGCCCTAGGATTAAGTTGGTGAAGGGTCTGTGGAATAATGTCATTAAAAATTTGGAGGATCTTGCAAAGTTGGGTTTCAAACAGGAAAATGGGTTGCGATGCAAAATTGGAAATGGTTTTAATACTCGATTTTGGGCTGACAATTGGCTAGGTAGTGCCTTTGTAACTCTAGCGTCTTGCTAGTTTTGTTTTTTAATGAATGGTCGTTCAAAAAAGAACTTTCTGAACTAGCCACTAACTGCATGACACGTTGCCCATTCGGCTAACACGTTAACCCAACAACGTGTCATTCATCGGTCCCACCCCTTATGCAATGGTATTATGACACGTGTTCAAGCCGGCAACCTTTAGTCGGATCTGACATTTAGCCGACAACCTTTAGCCAAATAAGAGAGAGAAAAATTAGGTTGACTTTGAATGATCATCGTTTTCGTATCTTCAATGTGATATGAGTTTGGTTATCATCCGAAAAATTAGATTGAACTTTGAATTATCACAAATCCTCCATAACCAAACGAATCACAAAACTAAACACACGATTATGCTCGAAATTGAAAACAAAATGAAATAAGATCCATATTGACGTGGTTTGGTGTTGATTTGAAGACTGAGCAAGAACACGTCAATGTGAAGAAGACGACATTTTGTGGGTTTCTATTGATCTCGAGTTTTGAAAGGCTGTCTAATAAAAAAAACAATGATACGATGAAGACTATGAACTGTGATGCCAAATTGAACTCAAACTTGAATGAAACTCAAATTAGATTGCATCAAAGATTCTAAACTCGCAACTAAACCTATTGTTATCAAGTTTGAATTGAAAACTTAAGTTTCAAAGAAGCCATCTATTAGCAGTTATTCACCAAATCAATTTATTAAATGTAAATTGTATTATTTACTAGTAAATCGACCCGCGCCTTGCAGCGGGTCGTTATTTTGATTTTATGTTCATTGTCATAGTTTAAAGCATATATTAGTAGCTTCTAATTAATTACAAAAGGTTTGTCAATCCATAGCCACATTTACATTAAAAGGAACTGCTATGGTTACTAAAGACATTTACAAAAGATATCATATTAGTACAATTTCTGCAGTTTGTACTAATAGTAGACCTTGGACAAAACTTTTTAGACAATAAAAATTGAAGCTTTCTGGAATTTCCTTTTTTGGCTATTGAAATGGATTCTTCAAAAGAGGTGTTGTAAGTAGAGTAAAAGGATCAAGGTTAGTTATGTAGAAACTGAATGCTATAAGTGACTTCTAATTGTAATTCAAATGTGTCAGGTAAGTAAGACTGCAACTTAATTATCACAAAACCTTTACCTTTGTCATTAACTTTATGCTGCACATACACCTATTCCTACTTGATTCATATCATGTATAAATACCTTTAATGTGACAATTTCATGTAAGTAAAAAAGTTACAATATTCTATTTGTATTTTTGATGATTATCTTGATAAAGTTTAGCACTTTGACTTAAGATCAGTTTAAGATTTTTGTCAATTGAACTTTTGGGTAAAAGGAAATGCACACTTCAAGTTAGGATTTACAAATATGACTATCGATTGAAGGAACAGTTTTGCCATGAATCCAAGTTGCCATGAACCCAAGTACATATACATAAAAAATACATAAGACACAAATCATTTGAAGAATCTTAAAGTATTCATTAGGACTCATTGGTGCCAACTAACCCTCATTGTCCCTAAACCCACTTTATTATGCCATCACTGGTCCTAAACACAACGTATTGGTTATATACACACATTAGTGGGACTCATTGGTCCCAACTAAACACACCTTATTGGGCCATAATTGGTCGTAAACACAACTTATTGGTTATATACACACTTTATTGGGACTCATTGGTCCCAACTGACCCTCATTGCAACACACATTATTGGGCCATCATTGGTCCTAAACACAACTTATTGGTTATATAAGACACACCTTACTAGGACTTATTGGTCCCAACCGACCCTCATTGCCCTACTAAACACACCTTATTGGGCCATCATTGGTCCTAAACAAAACTTATTGGTTATATACACACCTTAGTGGGACTCATTAGTTCCAGCTTAACACACATTATTAGGCCATCATTGGTCCTAAATACAACTTATTGGTTATATACACACCTTACTAGAACTTATTGGCCCTAACCGACCCTCATTGCCCTACTAAACACACCTTATTGGGCCAGCATTGGTCCTAAACATAACTTATTGGTTATATACACACCTTAGTGGGACTCTTTAGTCCCAACGAAACACACCATATTGGGCCATAATTGGTCGTAAACACAACTTATTGGTTATATAAACACCTTATTAGGACTCATTGGTGCCAACTAACCCTCATTGTCCCTAAACCCACTTTATTGTGCCATCATTGGTCCTAAACACAACGTATTGGTTATATACACACATTAGTGGGAATCATTGGTCCCAACTAAACACACCTTATTGGGCCATAATTGGTCGTAAACATAACTTATTGGTTATATACACACTTTATTGGGACTCGTTGGTCCCAACTGACCCTCATTGCCCTTAAACACACATTATTGGGCCATCATTGGTTCTAAACACAACTTATTGGTTATATAAGACACACTTTTCTAGGACTTATTGGTCCCAACCGACCCTCATTGCCCTACTAAACACACCTTATTGGGCCATCATTGGTCCTAAACACAACTTATTAGTTATATACACGCACTAATGGGACACATTGGCCCCAACTAACCCTCATTGCCCCTTAACACACCTTATTGGGCCATCATTTGTCCAAACCAAAACGTATTGGTTATATACACACCTTAGTGGGACTCATTGGTCCCCACTAAACACACCTTATTAGGCCATAATTGGTCGTAAACACAACCTATTGGTTATATATACACTTTATTGGGACTCATTGGTCCCAACTGACCCTCATTGCCCTTAAACACACATTATTGGGCCATCATTGGTCCTAAACACAACTTATTGGTTATATACACACCTTACTAGGACTTATTGGTCCTAACCGACCCTCATTGCCCTACTAAACACACCTTATTGGGCCATCATTGGTCCTAAACATAACGTATTGGTTATATACACACCTTAGTGGGACTCATTAGTCCCAACTAAACACACCATATTGGGCCATAATTGGTCGTAAACACAACTTATTGGTTATATAAACACCTTATTAGGACTCATTGGTGCCAACTAACCCTCATTGTCCCTAAACCCACTTTATTATGCCATCACTGGTCCTAAACACAACGTATTGGTTATATACACACATTAGTGGGACTCATTGGTCCCAACTAAACACACCTTATTGGGCCATAATTGGTCGTAAACACAACTTATTGGTTATATACACACTTTATTGGGACTCATTGGTCCCAACTGACCCTCATTGCAACACACATTATTGGGCCATCATTGGTCCTAAACACAACTTATTGGTTATATAAGACACACCTTACTAGGACTTATTGGTCCCAACCGACCCTCATTGCCCTACTAAACACACCTTATTGGGCCATCATTGGTCCTAAACACAACTTATTGGTTATATACACACCTTAGTGGGACTCATTAGTCCCAGCTAACACACATTATTGGGCCATCATTGGTCCTAAACACAACTTATTGGTTATATACACACCTTACTAGGACTTATTGGTCCTAACCGACCCTCATTGCCCTACTAAACACACCTTATTGGGCCATCATTGGTCCTAAACATAACTTATTGGTTATATACACACCTTAGTGGGACTCATTAGTCCCAACTAAACACACCATATTGGGCCATAATTGGTCGTAAACACAACTTATTGGTTATATAAACACCTTATTAGGACTCATTGGTGCCAACTAACCCTCATTGTCCCTAAACCCACTTTATTGTGCCATCATTGGTCCTAAACACAACGTATTGGTTATATACACACATTAGTGGGACTCATTGGTCCCAACTAAACACACCTTATTGGGCCATAATTGGTCGTAAACACAACTTATTGGTTATATACACACTTTATTGGGACTCATTGGTCCCAACTGACCCTCATTGCCCTTAAACACACATTATTGGGCCATCATTGGTCCTAAACACAACTTATTGGTTATATAAGACACACCTTACTAGGACTTATTGGTCCCAACCGACCCTCATTGCCCTACTAAACACACCTTATTGGGCCATCATTGGTCCTAAACACAACTTATTGGTTATATACACACCTTACTAGGACTTATTGGTCCTAACCGACCCTCATTGCCCTACTAAACACACCTTATTGGGCCATCATTGGTCCTAAACATAACGTATTGGTTATATACACACCTTAGTGGGACTCATTAGTCCCAACTAAACACACCATATTGGGCCATAATTGGTCGTAAACACAACTTATTGGTTATATAAACACCTTATTAGGACTCATTGGTGCCAACTAACCCTCATTGTCCCTAAACCCACTTTATTGTGCCATCATTGGTCCTAAACACAACGTATTGGTTATATACACACATTAGTGGGACTCATTGGTCCCAACTAAACACACCTTATTGGGCCATAATTGGTCGTAAACACAACTTATTGGTTATATACACACTTTATTGGGACTCATTGGTCCCAACTGACCCTCATTGCCCTTAAACACACATTATTGGGCCATCATTGGTCCTAAACACAACTTATTGGTTATATAAGACACACCTTACTAGGACTTATTGGTCCTAACCGACCCTCATTGCCCTACTAAACACACCTTATTGGGCCATCATTGGTCCTAAACATAACGTATTGGTTATATACACACCTTAGTGGGACTCATTAGTCCCAACTAAACACACCATTATTGGGCCATAATTGGTCGTAAACACAACTTATTGGTTATATAAACACCTTATTAGGACTTATTGGT
>JBCNJP010013188.1:0-12694 GCA_039602395.1 Deinandra increscens subsp. villosa | reverse complement strand
GCCAAAGCCACTTTTTGACGTAGTGGATTAAAAACACTCTCATTTCGAGATCTCCATAGATTCCAGACTGTCGTATAAATCACAAATTGCACCAATTTCTTTCGAATGGCATTTCCTCGAATGTACCGATGCATTTTAAGGAGGTCTTGAACGGAAAAGAGATAGAAGCTCGACACCGAGCACCAGCTCCCAATAAAATCCCACAAAGATTGAGCAAGCCCACAATCCACGAAAAGATGATTAGCAGTTTCCTGGGAGTTTCCACAAAAAAGGGCAAAGATCCGATAAAACAACCACACCACGAGAAAGTAACGCGTATGCAGTCGGAAGCCTACAGAGGTTCAAGCGCCATACAAGAAAACTAACCTTTTTAGGTAGCCATTTGTTCCACTCCAAAGTTTGGCTCGAATCGACACCCCAATTGGATTGCAGAAGTGTTTTGATACTTTTAACTGAAAAACTGCACCTTCGATCCAGCAAGCCATTTCCATTTGTCATTCCCACCATTAAATCTAAACTGATTGATGAGACTACCAAGCTGATTAAGTTCACTGGTCTCCACAGGACTGGAAGGGGATCATTTCCATCAAAAGTTGTAATAAAAACAGTTTCCAATCTTAGTCACACAACTTTTTCACATCCAAGGCGAAGAGTGAAGGAAATTTAGAGTGCAAGGGAGAGTCACCGATCCAACGGTCCACCCAAAAGTACACGTTCGAACAAGAACCTATTACCCCGAACATTAGTGATGATAGAACGATACCGCGCTGCTCCAAATCCAAAGAAACCCGAGAAACCTGCTTCCACGGCCCAGAAATAATGCTTTTTAGGGGAATAAAATTCCAGGACCTCGAGCTACTGTGAATATCCCATATTATCTTACGCCATAGTGCATTCCTCTCATTTTTAAAACGCCACCACCATTTCGCCATTAAAGATAGATTATCGTCTTTTAGAGATCCAAGGCCAAGACCCCTCGGTCCAAAGGTGCGATAGCCTTGTCCCATGACACCCATGCAATCTTATAGTTCTCATCATCATCACCCCCCCCCCCCCACCATAAAAAAACGCCTCTGAATCTACTCTAATTTATCAATCACCGCCATAGGAGCACGAAACAAAGAGAAATAATAGGTGGGGAGTGAAGAGATGACCGATTTTATCAACGTTATACGACCCCCAAACGAAAGCGTTTTTGCCTTCCAAGATGACAATCATTTTTTTAAATATTAACATTTGGATCCCAATTCTTGATGAGGTTCATGTTGGCCCTGATTGTCAAACCAAGATGTTTAAAAGGAGTTTTTCCAATAGCGCAATGAAGCGTCTGAGCCATACCTGTAATAGATTGCTCGTCAACCCCAAGACCATTTTGAAGGATTTATTCCGAGGCCTGAAATCAAGTAAAAACACCGTAAAATACGCCTGAGGTTGAGGAGGTTAATCGTTGACCATTCCCCTAGAAAAACGACATCATCAGCAAAAAGAAGATGAGTAATTTCGGTGCCAGTGGGAGAGCAGTTTAAGCCGTGAAACAACCCCATATCTCTTCCTTTTTTAATGAAACAGGATAGTGCTTGCATAGCAATGATAAATAAAAAAAAGGGAGATTGGATCCCCTTGACGAAGCCCACGTTGACATCTAAAATCAGGGGTCGACGGGCCATTAACGATGACCGAGGTGCCCGAACAAGAGAGAATACTCATAATCCATGATCGCCAAGGGGGTGTGGGGCTGGGGGAATTCATTTGACCGAGCAGTTTATCAATAAAGTCCCAAGTCAAAGAATCAAAAGCATTATCAATGTCGATCTTAAAAATCATACCTGGACGATTTGAATGCTTAAGCCATGATATAATCTCGTTTAATAGTAAACGGGATCAGGCCTATTGCTGGAGGTCTTTTTTCCTTACGCAATCAACTCCATAACAAATTTCTTACATTCCAGCCTCGTGACAAGTTCCTCAGGCCGAAGTGCTCGAGATTCAGCAATCAGTTTGAGGTTCAGTGATTTTGTTTTGCTCATACTCCATCTCCTTCCTCCTTTTTACAGATGACACCCAGAGTTTAATTCAAATTGATTTTAAATCCATAAAAACCAATTTCCGTAACATCATTTCGGTCAAACTACTCATGCGCATTAGGGGTGTTCGTGGTCCGGTTTTTACGGTTTTTGGGTCAAACCGTAAACCAAACCGTTAGTTACGGTTTTTAATAATCGAAAACCTAAACCGAACCGTTAAAAATTAAAACTGAACCGTTACTTCCGGTTTGGTTTTGGTTTGGTTTCACGGTTTAGGATATTTGGGCTTTCAATATAAGTTTAGAATATTAAATTTAAATTAAAAGAAAATTGGAAATCAACTTTATCAAATGTGTGAATGAGAATATGAGCTAGTCTACTGTACTTGTCATCTCTAATTTGTTTAATACAAAATCCACATCAAAATACAACATGTAACCTCCAAAACATGATGCAAATACTAAAGTTCATAATATAAACAATAGTATACTAGATTTCCAGGATGAAAACATGTTTAAATTTCCAGATTTTTTGTTATTAAACGCTGAAACCCTAAATCTCATTACAATAAAACAAGTCAATGTAATTTATATATATATATATATACATATATATATATATATATATATATATATATATATATATATACTTATATACTATATATTATTTATTATATGTACATGGTCCGGTCCGGTTTTTTACGACCGATTTTTCATATAAACCGTAAACCAAACCGTTCACAACGGTTTAAAATTTTCAAAACCGACCGACCGTTCATTAAAATAAAAAACCGACCGCGAAACCGAACCGATGACCGGTTTGAACGGTTTCGCGGTTTGAAACCGAACCATGAACACCCCTAATGCGCATTTGACTTTCATTTAAATAGCGCTAAATGAATTAAAAGGAGCCCAAAATGTTTTTATACATATCCTTTACAAATTATTAATATGCACGGTTCACAAACATATATATGTTTAACATACATATATATTTTATAAGACGTGTAACGGAATTAGCTTAAACAAGTTAATTTCCAACTCCTAACTCGTTAGTAATTAATAATGTTTTACTCGATGCCGAGTTAATCCAACATTACAAAATCTACATTGATAATTAATAAAATTATCAACAGAGAGTTTCTAAGTGACGGGTTTTCTTCTTTCTGATGAATCTGAGTGAGTCAAGCCAGAGTGTCAAATCCAATATAGACGCACTACTACAAAAAAGGCCTTTCTTGACGTGCAATGCGTGTCAAGAAAGGGTCTTCTTGACACGCAAATGCGCGTCAAGGAAGTCGGGGTCAAGAAGCTTCTTGACGCGCAAAATGCGTGTCAAGAAGTTCTTGATGCGCGAACAATGACGCGCATTTTATGACGCGCATTAGGCTTCTTAAAATGCACGTCAAGAAAGCCCCCGTCATAAAGAAAGATGACATGCATTTTTACGCGTTAAGAATGTTAAAAAAAACTAAAAAAGATCTTTTTAATAGAATCACTAATTTCCACATTTAATAGAAATTAACCTCATAATAAAAAATAAAACACTTATATAAAATAATGCATTTCATATATATATATATATATATATATATATATATATATATATATATATATATAACAACAGTTAAAAAGTTAACATGAGTTTACAAATGGATTTGGTATGCTAAAAAGAAACCTATAATGATAATCCGATGTGTGTGATCTCATTTATAAAAACTCAACAACAATCTCATCAGAAGCGCCCATTTCACCCGGATTTAATGTGTTTAAACACATATGCAGCCATGGTATTCATATATGGTTCACGAGCATAATAAAAATCCTTGGCTCCTGCGATATGAGACCTACCAAAAAAGAAAATTTTCAACCAAATTATATTGTAAACAATTATAATGAACAAAAGATACGATCAGATTTATCAGTTACCAGGGTTTGATCTCTGCAACTAACTTTGATATTGTTGCATCACTACGAGATGAATCTGATGATGTTGAAGATCTATTTCTGAGATGATTACAGTAATAGGTCATCACCATTAGTGAATAAATTAATAGAAACTTCTGAGATAACATGTAACCTTCAGGGGCATGTGTTTCTGGTTAGTTCAATTCTTATTAGTGAACGAAATAATCCCATCTCAAGATTCACTCGAGTATTAAGATGTTGATTTGAAAACTTGCGGAAACTCAAATCAGAATATGAACACGAAGAGCAATCGATCAAATTGAGAACAAGATTGACGAGAAGGAAAAATGTTTTATTGATTCAATGATTATACGAGTACAACTGAAAAGAAATTACCAAGAAAATGGAAGAACTACTCCGCATAATTAAGCTCTACGAGCTACTGCTGTTATACCTAACTAACGAACTAATTCCCCCAAATCTTACCGTTGAAGACTAATTACACTTTACCTCCTTTTGGTTTTAAAAGTATTAAAACCCGCCTAAACTTATTTACAAACAAGACTCCTCAAACTATGACTAAGTTGTCATATCTATCTCAAAGTATTACAGCAGCCGGTACTCCTTCTCATCTTTAACAAACACTATTAACATAAGAGTAGTTTCAAATGCGGTCGAAATTTAAAAAAAAAAATCACATCAAAAGTTGTTCCTAGTTGCGGTACACTGAAGTCCTACCTGTTTGTAAATTTGCCTTCTTTGGATATCCTATAGAAGTTTAAATGGTCAAATTAGACTATTTGAACTTGATTCATTTTAATAATATACCAACTAAAATGAGCTAAACCATTGGAACATGAGTCCTTCCTCCAATCCACATCGTATTCCTCCAAAATTTTTTTTTTTTTTACCAATTTGACCGAAGATTTGGGCGGAAAAATAAGCTAAGAGTGGCTTTGATGATGCTACGTGTCCTTTTTTTTTAACAGAGTAGTTTATCTTTTTGTTTACTATATGCTATAGATAGATATAGATTATAATTAAGTTTACGTATAATAATTATCAAAACCCTAACAAACTAATGTAATCTTCCTAGCTTCTATATTAACATAACAAAATAAACGTTCAAAATTTAAACTAGATTCTTTGTTAATGTAGGCGATATTATATAAGAGATAAACATTGAAATTAGAATTAGATAATAATCTCATATAACCATCTTTTCCTTCACCATAGTCTCTTCGCTCACAAGCTTATGCAATGGATTGTCGAACAAAGACATCGTGTCATCTACATGAAGACATTGTCTTAGACATTTTCGATCGAATGCCTACAAAGGCGCCCTTATTGCGGTTCAGATGCTTCTCGAAGCATTGGAACCGTTTGATTTCAGATCACTTTACAAAGTCAAGATCACCTCGAATGATTCTTCTACTCTTATACGATCCTATATATACAATCCATTAACTAGTACGTTCAAGATTATTTTATAGTCGCTCTAAATGTAAAGAAGATGGTATTTTATGAGATACATTTACCACGCAGTTCGTTTATCGCGAATAGTTTATGTGTGGATAGTTTGTATACATTATGTGGACGTCTTCAAGTTGTCCATAAAGATAATACTTGTGACAAATATGAGTTATGGCTAATGAACGAACATGGTATCTGGTTGAAAGTATTGACGTCAAACGGTCTAGTGATCAATGCTTGCCCATTGTCGGCTTTAGATGTGGGGAAAATTGTTATGTTGAAGCATGGGAACCCAAACCAAGTGATAATCTATGACATGTTGAAAGATTCGTATCAGACATACGAGGTGAACGAACAAGTATCGTTCTCACGAGCCATGGAATATGTTGAGAGTTTGGTCTCTCCATCTCAACTGTTTTTGAGTTGTTAGTTTAATATGATGTTCTTAATCGTAGTTTTCAACATCGATCGTAATATCGTATATATCAATTTCCGGCATAAAGACATAAGTAATTGACTGATCGGGGTGGTTAATGATTTTTGTTAGTATATTGTTAAATTCTCATAAACAAACCCTAAAATGATAAGGCCCATTACATTTATTAACAGGCCCTTCAACTATTAAGAGGCCTCATTTTCTAAGCCCAGTTCCCAATCAAAACAACATCATGTTGCATATGTATGTGTCATCGGGCCAGGCCAATGCGGGACTAATTCATATACTCGAGGTTTTGTTATCTTAGTTGTAGGTTCTGAGTTCAAACTCAGACAATGGTGTATAATTGGAGTCTTTTACTTTGGGAAGTAGTTTCGGAGTAGGAGTAGAAAATATTGGCCGTTAAAAGAAATGTATGTGCCATCTACCTAGCTTGAAGTCTCTCAAAATCAAAATATTAAATAGCCAGACAAACCGAAATCTCTCATAAACCGAAATCTCTCATCGCATGTCATGTCATTGCACGTTACACATAAGATTTTTAAATCAGAATTTGCTAGTCCCTAATCAAATCATTCATCGATTTAGTTCAAGCATTGCTCACACAAATGTACGGGTGTTCATGGGCCGGGTTTAGGCTCAAACCAATAATTTTGTTTTGGAATTTTTTATATCAGTTTGGTTATGATTTTTTTGGTGTTCATGATAGGTTGGTTCTGTTTTGGTTTGCCATTTAGGTTTTAAATTTTTAGGTTGCCTAAAAAATGATTAATTTATTATTACATATTTGGGCTTAAATTTCTTTTGGGTTACATCATTTATTAATTTCTTATAAAATGCCCTATAAATATAGATATATATCCATAAATAGTTAAGAAAAAAATAAAAATATTATAAAACAATTATACATTATTATCATTTTTATATTATTCGATTCGGCCTTTTTTCACAAAAACCAAAACCCAAAACTGAACCATGAGATTTTGTTTTCAGGAAAAAAAAAAAGCCAAACGATCGGGTTTTTGTTTAGGTTGTTTTTTTCGATTCCTTTTGGTTTTTTTTGTTTTTTTTGTTTTGGGTGGGTGGGTGTGTGTGTGTGTGTGTGTGGGGGGGGGGGGGGGGGGGGGGGGGTTTGCTCACCACTACACATATGTGTTGATTATGTCCTAATAGCACAACACAAGTTCTAAATCCAGGTTTGAGAATCCCAAATAAGTTACTTAGATTGTTATCCTAAAGCCTTTAAAATAGTAGGTTACATACTTCCTTCGTTTGAAATCGCATTCTTCAGTAGTAATCACATAGATAGTTAGTAAATAATTTCATGTTCGATCTAAAGAATGAATGAATCGCATGTTGTAGGTAGTAGCTTCAAATGATTATTGCCAAATATCGAATTTAAAATGTTGTTTATTTTTATTAAGATGCATATAATAAATGCAAAAACATGTTCTATTGTTCGAATTCACTTGATTCATTCTATTATGTCTGAGATTTTTAATTAGCATGCAATGATATTCATTGGCTTTTATTTTTTATTTTTAATCAACATAATTTTTCCACAAGTTCAGGACTGAAATAACATGTTCACATCACATGTAACATGTCCAAAAACCTTACTCATAGGTTTGATCATTGGAAAAGGTTTATTTCTTCACAATAGTAGCTATATGTCTATTCATCTCTAACTAGATAAAATCGGTTTTGATCTCCACAGCCTTTCACGAGATCTACCAAACCACCTTAGATGTTATACTTTATCATATACTATCAGAAAATTAGCTTTTCAACTAAGAAAATATCGCCGATGAACGAATGACGCATAGGTCGAACATTGTTATCAAATATTGTTCCATCAATTGTTATTAAATGATCCGTGACATGTAGAAGAAACTTCTATAAAGTAACGCAAACTATATTTTATAATGTTATCACACCAACGAATTAACAATACGTTTCATGAATAGAGATCTCAGATAAGATTTCATCCCGACACATCCGATGGTTGTCCGGGAAAATGTCTATGTGATGGACAATCCTTGAGTGATGTATTGAAATGTTGAAGATAAGATGTGAGACAATAATATTTCTTATCAGGTCAAGTTCTTTTAATGGTGTCATCTACAAGTGGCAAAATAGGTTGGGCAATGGGGCACGATATTCCCATTTTGGGCACATAACCGTTGTGTATAGAATTGTCATATAGAGTTTAAATGGAAAACAACCATGTCTATTTCACACATAGTGATGGCCCTTACACCGAATAACTCGTGTTAACTTTCTTGTAGCCAAGTGACATTAGGTTATGTTGTAGTAACTAGTAAGAATAAATCATCTAACTATGGTTAGAGCCTTAGAGGTGCAAATATTAGTTATTCTCAGTAACCGGTTAGTAACTGTAGTCGGTGATTGGCTAAATCAGTTACTGGCATAACCAGTAACGTACGGTTACTAATCGGCTACTGATAAAAAAATCTCTAATTGATGTAACCGCTTATGATTAGTAACCTACCTGGTTACCAACAATAACCGGTTAGTACTAACACATTAATTTTTTTCTACTCATTAAAAACACTATATAAACTAATAAACATAGTTTTCATTGATTTAAAACTTAAAACATTACAAACACAACTTAAACAACGAAACATTCAAATCAAAATAGTACACGACGAAATAAAATAGTAAAAAATCTACATTTTTGATTTTTTTTTAGAGCTAGAGTATTGGGGTAATCAAATTAACACACCGAGTACTTATATATACTAACAACTAGGTCAAAATGGGTAAAATGTTGCTTCAAACGGCTATAATTTCGATACCAACAGCTATATAACGGTTATATTTTTTAGGTAGTACTAAACTACTAATCGGTTATTAACCCTGTTATACAATAACCGGTTAGTACTAAAATATGAGTAACCGGTTAGTAACTGGTCGGTTAGGATCGATTAAAAACTGACATTACAATCGGTTAGAAAACTCAATTACAAACCGGTTATAACTTAATAACCGATTATGGATTTACACATTTAGCTATGATATTCATGTGGGTTTTAGTGTAGTAATTGGATCCAAATATTTTAGTATTATATGTAGAGGCGAAGAACCAAGTTGGATCCGAAACCAATCTAGAAACTCGTTTGGGTGAGACATATCCGATCCGATTTTGATTGAACAGGTTTTCATTTTTAGGCTCGATAGGAAAACTTTTAATTGTTTCTTAACTTGATCAGCTTAAGATTTTAAGATTCTGTTTCTTTTGTTTATTATTATAAAAATAAAAACCATAATTCTTTATCAATTTAATATTGAGCTTCACAATCTATCTATCTATATGTTTAATTATTTTGTCACTTCAATTATTTTGTAGAATCAAATGATTCATTTACTTTTTATGTACAATTTAAAATCAATATATAAAAGAATAAATTTATTTTCCAATGCATTTCGTACTTTAAAATCATTATATAATAATTATATATGAATAAAGATAACTTTTTTAACGGCAAGTTTGGATTCAACGCTATTTTCTCTTTATATATACATTTTTAATTTTAAAGAAAACCCGATTATTCCGGGAAAACCTTTGTCTCCATCCTGGAGAGTATTTTTGCTCACACCCGATTTTAAATTCGAAAACCTTAGGGGCACGTTTAGTTGTCGAAAACACTGTCTGTTTTCCAAAAATGTTTTCCAAGTAATCATGGTAAACAGAAAACGTGATCAAAAATATAATTTTCTAGAAAAGTTTCCAAGAAAATGACGGTGTTTTCTACTTTTAAATTGAAATTAAAAAATTATATTTTGTTGTTTTTCAAATTTTCTATTTTTAGTTTTCCATTATATGTATATATTTCGATCTTCATTCATTCTTCGAACCCAACCCCGGACAGAACCAAACGGACCCGATCCCACCAACCGGACCTGACCCCTGGATAGGACCGACCGAACCCGACCTTCGGACAGGACTGATCGGTCCTGACAGACTAGACCCTACCTCTGGAGAGGACCGATCGAACCCGACCTCCGGACAGGACTGACCGGACCCGGCCCCAGAGAGGACCGACCGAACCCGACCCCCGGAGCGGATCGACCGGAACCGACTCCCGAACCCGATTGATGGGGGGTCGGGTCCGGGCGAGGGGTCTGGTCGGTGCGGTCGGGTCGGATTTAAAAAAAACGTAGATTTAAACATGTTTTTTAATATAGAAAATGGAAATTTCATCTTTCAATTTTAAAGACGTTTTAAAAAATTTCATGTGTATAATAGAGATGAAAAACTGCTTCCATTCCTAGAAAAATTAAAATAAAAAATTAGAAAACATTTTTTACAACTACTAAACTCGTCCTTAAAACCTAAAGTCCCCGGATACCATCAAGCTACACTTTTAAAATCATAATTTCTAAAGTATCATTTACGAAAATATAATTTACATAATATATATTGACTCAAACCGTTGAACATTACATTACGTGGAATGATTTTAAGAGTGGCCCAAGAATTATTATTATTATTAGAAAGACGCGTTTTTGGAACCGGCCACCGCAGGTTTGCACCGGCTGACTGGAACCACAACTCACTCACCGCATGAGCCAGGTTGACCATTCACGTCAGGTTACTACCCGACTAACCGACTCCCTTACACTTTAGGAGTAAAACAACTCATTCTTTCAATACAATTTATATTAAAGTTTAAATTTGAAAAAAGAAAAAGTACATATAGTGATATAGATATATGGATTTTGTTGGGTGGAGGCTATAGCCTGAATTATAACCATAATTGCCTTAATTTTGACATTTGTTAAATTTGGCGTATTGCTAATTTACATTTGTTGTCAAATTATCTAAGGAACCAATGACAACTCATGGTGGTTTGGTGGAAAAGGATGCTTGGGAGAAGATAATGGGTGATGTGTTTTATAAAAAGGTGGGAAGCTTGGGGACCAAGAATGCTTAATGGGTGGCAATTGTAAGATTATTTGTAAGCATCTTACTAAAAAGTGATATTGGGTTGTATGGTAGAAGTTTTGCATGCGACTCGTTGTAGTTCATTGACTTTTATATAATAGTAAGTTAATGAAATCGGGAGACTTAATAGTAATTAGTGTACTCCATTAGCTTTAACATAAGTGTAAGATAATGAACTAGAGGGACTTGACGGTGTAATGTATAGTACCGATTATGTTTTAAATTCGGTTATGTAGAAGGCAATGCTTCGCTTTTCCCTCCGTGATAAAAAGAGTTGGTGTTAGATGTCTTTATGATTTGTGGTATGGTGCGTGATGGAAGCATGCAAACAGAGTACCAATGTGAAACTAAGGTGTTGTTTGTTTTTGCAGACAAAAACTGTCTGCAGTCTGATTTCATCTGATTTCATGTCTGTAACTGAAGATGTGGTCTGAAGATCTGTAATCTGAAAATATAAGACTGTTTGTTTTATTAACTTGACACTGTGGTGGTGGTGGTGGTGGTGGTGTGGTGGTGGTGGTGGCGGTGATGGTGGTGGTGGTGGTGTGGTGGTGGTGGTGGCGGTGTAGTGGTGGTGGTGGTGGTGGCGGTGGTGGTGATGGTGGTGGTAGTGTGGTGGTGGGGGTGGTGGTGTGGTGGTGGTGATGGTGGTGGTGTTAGTGGTGGTGGTGGTGGTGGTGGTGGTGTGGTGGTAATGGTGGTGGTGGTGCTGGTGGTGTTAGTGGTGGTGGTGATGGTGGTGGTGGTAGTGTGGTGGTGGGGGTGATGGTGTTGTTAGTGGTGGTGGTGGTGTGGTGGTGGTGGTGTGGTGGTGGTGGTGGTGTGATGGTGGTGGTGGTGTGGTGGTGGTGGTGGTGTGGTGGTGGTGGTGGCGGTGATGGTGGTGGTGGTAGTGGTGGTAGTGGTGTGGTGGTGGTGGCGGTGATGGTGGTGGTGATGGTGGTGGTAGTGTGGTGGTGGGGGTGGTGGTGTGGTGGTGGTGATGGTGGTGGTGGTGGTGGTGGTGGTGTTAATGGTGGTGGTGGTGTGGTGGTGGTAGTGGTGTGGTGGTGGTGTTAGTGGTGGTGGTGGTGTGGTGGTGGTGATGGTAGTGGTGGTAGTGTGGTGGTAGGGGTGATGGTGTTGGTGGTGGTGGTGTTGGTGGTGGTGTTAGTGGTGGTGGTGGTGGTGGCGGCAGTGGTGTAGTGGTGGTGGTGGTGGTGGTGATGGTGGTAGTGTGGTGGTGGGGGTGGTGGTGGTGGTAGTGTGGTGGTGGGGGTGGTGTGGTGGTGGTGGTGGGGTGGTGGGGTGGTGGTGGTGGTGGGGTGGGTGGTGGTGGTGGTGCTGGGGTGGTGGTGGGGGTGGGGGTGGTGGTGGTGGGGTGGTGGGTTTTTTGTTTTTAAGCTTGTGAGTTCTAGTGTGAAGATGAAATAAGCAATGTTTATAAGTTTTTTTTAAGAGGTTTTAAGTTTAAATAAGATCTTTATTAAAAAAAAACAAATAGTCTTCAAGGCATATGTCTGCGCCCTGCAGACATAACCTCTCCTGAAGATGTATTAAGAAAAAACAAACACCACCTAAAATTAAAACCAGAAACTTCATTGTTAAATTCGTTAAGCTCAAATAAAAATTAAATAAAAAATCTGTATACACCTATTACACTAACAACTCATTTGCTAAAGTCGAACTCGGATAAAAAATAACAGGAAAAAGAACCCTAAAAAGTAGTGAATAAAGAAAACTAAAAGACAAAATAAAAAATATAAAAATGAAGATAAAAAAACCCGTTAATTGAGAGGGTTAAAAAGTTTATATATTATGCAACAAAAACATCTTATAAGCATAAAGCACATGTATATAATGCAATAGAGATATTATAATAAGTTGTGTAGGTCCGAAAAAT
>JBCNJP010013187.1:0-12699 GCA_039602395.1 Deinandra increscens subsp. villosa | reverse complement strand
TCACTAAGTCCTTAACATGCTAAGCCTACACATGGTATAATATTATACTAGCATCAACCAATTCACAAATGGGGATAGATAGTTAAAATTACATCTCGAAAGAAAAAAAACACATAAAGGACACCTCGTTTTGACTCTCTACAATGGGTTGTGATAACATCGGAGAACATATCTTTTGTTTCCTCAAAGCACTTGACAAAAACATAAAGAAAAATTAAACATGTCCATACGATAATTCTCTAAGTCCTTAACATGCTAAGCCTACACATGGTATAATATTATACTAGCATCAACCAATTCACAAATGGGGATAGATAGTTAAAATTACATCTCGAAAGAAAAAAAACACATAAAGGACACCTCGTTTGGACTCTCTACAATGGGTTGTGATAACATCGGAGAACATATCTTTTGTTTCCTCAAAGCACTTGACAAAAACATAAAGAAAAACTAAATATGTCCATACGATAATTCTCTAAGTCCTTAACATGCTAAACTTACACATGGTATAATATTATACTAGCATCAACCAATTCACAAATGGGGATAGATAGTTAAAATTACATCTCGAAAGAAAAAAAACACATAAAGGACACCTCGTTTTGACTCTCTACAATGGGTTGTGATAACATCGGAGAACATATCTTTTGTTTCCTCAAAGCACTTGACAAAAACATAAAGAAAAATTAAACATGTCCATACGATAATTCTCCAAGTCCTTAACATGCTAAGCCTACACATGGTATAATATTATACTAGCATCAACCATTCACAAATGGGGATAGATAGTTAAACTACATCTCGAAAGAAAAAAACACATAAAGGCTTAATATCTCCGCGAGCATTGAGAAAAAGTGTTTCGCATCAATTTCGAATACGTAAGATTTTAATATTGTTTGTTAGTTAGATTTAGTTCTACTTTTCGACATTCTTGTTTTTCTATTCTTGCTTTTACCGTACTAAATTCCCAATGTTGTCACTTGATTGGTGCGTCCCCTTCTTCTGTACAAGGATATCCTTAGTGAATTAGACGACCTTGGAATGAACCAAGGTCGGTGAGGAGGTTACCGGCCCACAAGAAAGCTAGAAAGAAGATCTAGACTAAATTGAAACACGAACACTTTAACATTCGCTTCGATAATGAATGGCTAAAGAGATCTCCCTCTAAACGGATCATCCCGATCAGTCGATTTAAATTGCATGATGGGTTACAGTTTAACAGGCACATGTTTTAAAGGCGTTGGTTTATATGAACTTTTTAAATGATAAAGAGTAAGACCGTCCATGATACATCATTTATATGCTTACATCATTCAATAACTCAATCTTAGATTTTTAACAGCAATTTATAGGCTTTTTAAAAATAAAGTCATTATAATTTGACTTTGAAGATTCAAAGGCTTTAAAATCTATTTAACGCATTCGATCGTGTCCAATCCTCTTAATCTGTGACCTCTGAGAAAATAATATGGTAAAAAAAATGGAAGCATATATCAAAAGGAAATGTGATCACATGTTCTTAATCCAGTTCTATTTTACCAGGCTCCGGCATACACCGATCTGCGACTACTGCTACTAATCCTACTGGTGGTCTTCGTCTTCAACTAGCCTCCCACAAACCCATCTTCTTCCTTTGCCTCCTGTTTCCTGTTCCTCACCATCTTCTTTCACTTTCTTCATCTTCAAACTCAAATCACTCCATGATGATGATGATGATATTGATGTTGTTGATGACAATGAAGGAGATAGATCAATATGCACTGCTCCATTCACATTTGCCTGCAGACCCCCCCTCACCAAACTTTGCAGTTTCTATGGGTCCTGTTCCGTTCACTCCGCTTTGCTCTATTTCCCTTACACCTTCAACTATCTCCTTGTTGTCGAAATCAGTCCCTGGAGATCCACCATTACCCGTCTCTATGGACTTGATGTAACTCATTGCTTCAGCAATCAACTTCCTGGTTTCTATTAAAGAAGCTTCAGCCATTGGACTCTTTGCTGCAGCCGCTTCTAATGCCTCTGCGGCTCTCTGAGCTTCCCCAATCAAAATACTGAAAGAAAGAAAAAATTTTATCTAGTAAGACTATACATTTTCTAAATAATTAAAACTTAACAGAGTAAACTACTGATTTCGTCCATTATTTTTATAATTTTGCACGCTAATAGTCCTTTGCACTAACCACCGTTAATTAATCCCGTTAACTCCCCTCACGTTAGGGGCATTTTCATCATGATACCACACTAAATGATATAACGTGACTAGCAGATGAAGAACCCCAGATTAAACACTATCCTCTTAGCGTAAAAGGACAAAAGTGCCCCTCACATGAGGGGCATGTGAAGGGAGTTAACCGGATTAATTAACTGGGGTTAGTGGAAATACTGTCAGCCTGCAAAATTTTAAAAATAAAGGACGAAATCAGTAATTATTGAATTAAAGGACGAAATGGGTAATTTTCTCAAACTAATATGGATGTTTGGCATTGCATTTTGAAGTTCAGATGATAAGATAATCAGGTGTCAAGTTTTAGTATATTCTAATTATCCAAGGACTTAAAGGTGAATAATTAGATAATCATAATTAGTTTTCTTGCAACTACTCTCAATTGGTTATTTAGACTGCAAAATAATCAGATAGTCATAAGTTTCAGTGTACCCAAACACTAGATACTATTGTCTATGAACTGAAGTTATCAAGTTTTGCAAATTCTGATTATTTAAGGACTCAAAAGGTGAATATTTAGATTACCATACTCAGTTTTCCTGCAACTACTCTTAACCGATTATTTCGACCGCTAAATAATCAGATAGTCAGATAAGTTTCAGTGTTCCCAAACACTAGAAACTGTCATCCATGAATAGAAAGCGCAATAATCAGATAATCACTATCAAAACACAAAGCCAAACACCCCCTAAGATTTGAAAGGTGAACTCACTTGGCTTTTAATATAGCTTCACTTATTTTGGGATCTGAAGCTGCTCTCTGTGCTCTAATACTCTTTATCATCTCTAACTTGTATCTGGCCTGCGGGTCCTTGAATCTAGCCTGTGGTGGTTTTACAGGATTGTTGTTTGTCTTCAACTTGGCCTGTTGACTTCTATTCTTGGGATCATGCAACCTGTCCTTCACAGGTTTGAGTTTTTTAGGTTCTTTCTTTTTAGTTCCCCATTCTGGATCTCTAGCCTCAGGATCTTTGCCACGTTGTTTTGCTATGCCAGAGTAAACCCGATCACGGTATGCCTACAACATAATTAAATAAAAAAAGTTTCTCCATAAAGAATCAATCTGAAACTGAAAATGAGGGCTTATAATGGAACAGATTAAGAGTAACAAAATACAAAAACTTACAGGGTCAGCCCATTTGGCAGCAATGGCCTCTGAGATTTTCTTTCTTTGCTCAAGGGTTTTGGGTGCTCTTACACCTGGGCCGGACCCACGTTTCTGTTTTCTTGATTCAATACCTTCTTTAAATTCCTTACTGAGTTGTTGGCTAAGAACATCATAAGAGTCCCACTGCAGCTCTTCCTCACCACAAAAGCCCTTTCTAGAAGCTTCTGCAATTAGGTTAAGCCATTCACGGTGGCAACGGGCTATCATCCTCCTGTTGAATTGCTTTCTGTTCCATGTGAGCCGCACTGCAGCCGAAATCTTTAACCTTGTCTCGTGACTGCACAATGTTTCCAAGTTTGCAAGTAGCATGAGGGCAAGAAAAGTCCACTCAAATTTCATATAGAATCAAGATTCAAAATGTCAACATAAGCAATTGAAAACTAAAAAAAATACAATTTGAGAATATTAATGAAAAACACCCACGTTTGATTATGTATTCCCTTAAGAAGTTTCATCTTCACCTGCATTGAGAGATGTTGTAAATGTAAATAAACAGAAGATAAAATCATAAAAATAGAGGGAAAAAGAGAAATAAAACTGCCATCTTTCATTAAGTTTCATCTAAAGGCATCTTGTAGACCTACCATGGCTTTACATACATGCTTAAATTCGTTTTTTTGTTTGGTATCATATTTTATCCTTGTGCCTTACAGAAAATGTGAGTTCTCAAGTTTGCTTTTAAAAAGTGCGAGGCCTCCAAGGTGTTTAGCCCTGAAAGCTGAGGCAAGAGGCGAGAGCTCCACGCTTTATGTACAACCAAAACAAACTTTAGCTACAATCAAAAGTTGCATATCTCTCATCTCTTTTACACATCAGCCTTCTTCATGAAGTAACCATTCATAATCTCTTCGTCCTTTGGTCATTTTTACATATCAGACTCAGACGTCCGATTTAAGACCAAATTTTAACACAGTTTGACACACATTAGCATGAAGCACCACCTCAAGGCAATCGGGCAATCGGGCAATCGGCTCGCGCACCTCAAACGCGCTTTTAAAACCAATATCTCAAAACAGTAAACAAAGTAACTAACCACTGAATCGTTATAGTTACTCAATGATGCTATTTGCTTAATTCTAAATCTGATGATTCGATTTGTGCGCATTTAGTAATCAACATATATGTGACTATGTGAGATTCAAACTGCATGTTAAGAGTTTAAACAACTTCTATTCATTAGGATTGAAGTATAAATCAAATTAACTAATTACCTTAGGGCTTTGCATAGCAATTCTGGTTCTCTCACGGATCTTCTGCCGAGTTTCTGCAAACTTCTTCATGTTAGAAGAACAATAAGTACATGATGAAATAAATCATCAAACACATGAAACATTTAATCAATCAACTACCTGGACTGTGCTTAACGCCCTTATTCCAAGCTTCTCTGCCTTTATTCGCCTTCGAAATCCTCTTCCGTCTCAACAACTCCTTATCATCCTGAACCGGGGGTTTATCATCTCCGGGCGACGGATTTGCAACCGGCAGCGGTTGTGCGTTACCTTTTTCCTTATCAGTAGGCTCCAACGTAGCAACCGCCCTAATCATAATTCGATCGCGACATACCTGAATTATTCCGGCGAAATTGTGGAAATAACTCAATCTGGCCGTTTTTCGATTGCCGGATAGAAACGGAGCATGATGAAGTCTAGGAAATCCGATCGGATGCAGGTTGTTCCTGAATGAAGATTGTGAGCTGGAAATATCTGCAAAACAAATGTGGAATTACGAATTGGTGTTAAGAAGGAGGAGAATAGGGAGTGAGAGAATGATTATTGATTGGTGTACCTAATAAAGGCATGAGGAGGTCATTCAATCAGGAATCGGATTCAGAGAGCGTTTGTGACTGTGAAATCCATATAAGTTGGAGCAGAGTTAGGGTTTCAGGTTGAAGATGGAAGAAAGCAGGGGAAGATAGCCACACACAGAGGGGAAGCAGGAAGATAACGATATTATTTATTTATTTATTTACTAGGTTAGTAACCCGTGTATTACACGGGTTGAATAAATATTTATAATAATGAGATAAGTATAATAAAATAAAAAATGATATGAGATTTAAAAATTATGGATATGGATGATATAATTGTGAGATCATATCAAATAGTTATTTTATAGTAGTTAAGTTAAAAATACATTTATAGTAAATTAGAGTATTTCGTATATCATAGTTGAAAATAAATTGTTTAATAGTTTACTTTAAAGTGCTGTTGAGAATTACAATAATAAAGAGTTATTATTATTTAGGATTACTTGAATTCAGAGAATGTTAAAAGATAATTAGAAAATGTTGAAGATGATAATTGAACTCATAAAAGTTACTTTTTAGAATATAAAATATAAAAGAGTGTTTGACATTTTAATATTTTAATTGAATAAATCAACCACCCTAATATATAATATTTCAATCAATAAATATTAGTAACTATTGTTACAAATTAAAATTTTGAATGTTACATCTCTTAATATTAGAAAATTCAAACAATTTATATAAATTTGGTAAGTTAGTTAATAAATAATTTATGTAAATATATAAGTAATTTTAGTTAAATGTAATGTTGAATTTTAGATTTAGAAAGTTGAAATATTAAATTTGGAAATTTTGAATTCTTAAATGAAAAAAAAATGAAATTAAGTGTGGTGTTGACAAGTGGATTGTTGAGGTGGAGGATGATGTGGACACCCTAGTAAAGTGACATGTGGACATTATTTTATTGCTTTATTAGAATGAAAGATTTATTTATTTTCCAAATTATAAAAAACTTCATTTTTCTCTTTCTCCTTCTCTCTTCTTTATTATATAAAATACAAAGGAAATTGAAGGTGAACAGGAAGGTTTTTGTGTCTCAAACTTTGGCCACAGTTTTTTGTTATTTCTGACACTATTAGTCCTTCAGTGTTTCAATATTGAGTTTTTCATACTTTAGCCACAAGAGTTTATGACTTTGACAATTTATACCCCTGGAATGGTTGGAATTTCTTTTCTGTGTGCTATTTCAGTGGTTTTCTACACATGCATTTTTCTTAGTGGTTTTCTAGGACGGTGGGGGACACATTCTGTGTGCTATTTCAGTGGTTTTCATTGTTACCTTTCCTTTCGTGGCATCTGCTTACGTCTCCAACATTTATCTATGTCACCTTCTCTCTCCCACGCCCAAATAGTTGCTCACTCCACCGCCTTTGTTCTCTTCTGATTTCACCACCATCATCGTCTTTGCATCCATGGCCCATACCCATTTCACCATCAATACCCGCTTCTAATTTCGCCATCAACACCCGCTTCTAATTTCGTCATTTCATGACCTCACACAGTTGTTACCGAGACCACAGAAACCCTAGCTGGGTTGAGAGGCCCTTAGATGTCAAGTGACAGAGAAGACGGTGACCAAGACTCTCTCTACCACAACAAATCTGACGCCGTTGATGTCTATCTCTCCATTTCGTTAGCCATGTCGATTTGGGGTTTTCAATCTACGGATCGGTTTCGGGTTTGCCGCACCGATTGCTCTTTACTTCCACCAAAGGCGTAAGTTTTCATTCCTTTTCTATATGTCATTTTTCAATAAAATAGCATTCAAGCATCTGCCCTTATGAGGGCTTTTTCTACTGATTTTGGTAAAACCTGGATCATCATCAAAGAGTTGGTTATACATAAGGTTTATGATTGTTGTTATTTAGAGACGATTTTAGAATCAATTGATTGTTCTGAGATTTCGTTGAATCTTTGAGACAGTTTTTTGTGTTTCTGTAGTTTTATGTCTTCTTCTTTCTAAATATAATCTTTTTATTTTAATTTTAGGTCCTCATGGTCGGGCTCTCAATTGCAGGTATTGATTCAGATTTTACTTAAGTCTGTGTATATTCAGTAACTTTTATAGAGTCCAGAAGATGCGTTTGGGTTCTGAAACTGATTCAAATCAATTCGAGATTGATTCAAATAAATTCTGACTTTTTTCAGTGCCAAATTGTTCAATATATATATCCAAGAAAAGGTGCTATACGTGCTGGATCATATGTGGATATAATCATAGTCAAAGCTATATGGGCAAGCTTTTCAAATCAGGTTTGTACTAATTGTTGCTCAAAAAAGAAAAAGGTTGGTTCTCTTTAGTTCTTTTTTGAGTTGATAAAACGTTGACTAAAATCTGATGATTAAATCTTGGTTGCAGGTCAAATATGGTGTGAATTCATATGAAAACCATCTTTTTGTGAGAGATATTCCTATACATTCAATCAGCCAGGTTCTTAGTGAATTTTAAAAGTGAGAGGTATTCCTATACATTTAATCATGTGTTTAATTTCATTTTTTGACAGTATGTCTTTCTATTGCTCTCTGTATGCTTACAAATTTTTTTCTTGAATTGTTCAATATTTTCTTGCATTCCCCGGGAGCAAGGTGTCATTGAGGTCATTATCATCTATATTTGTGTTCTAAGCTATACACATTCTGCAAGCAAACAATTCAATTTCACAATTGAAGGTGAATAGGAAGGTTTTTAGGGTTTGAATAGTGGCGGTGATGATCCTTTTCGGAGATCTGGTGGCCTTTTTTTGTTTCTGATTTCGGAATGGTTTTGATCTTGAATGTTCATGAGACGGTTCTTTTGGCTGTGACGATTTTTAGATCTGAGTCGTCCCGCTCTTTTTGCCTCTTTGTCGGTTTCCGGTTGTAGGGTTTCACCATCTGAACCGTCTGACGTTTACAAAATATTAATCGGAGCATTTCAGAATTGTTTCGAGGCTGTAGCCGCTTCTTACTCAGATTTGTTAACAGGCTATGATGATTTTTAAGATCTGAGCCTAGCCGCTTACACAGAACTGTATGCTTTTGACGGCCAAATAAATGGCAATGATGAGTTCTCTCTGAGCCTACAAGATTTCATACAAAAAGGTCGTTGATTGTGACTTTCGGATGGTTAATTCTGATGTTAGTGAATCTGTGGCAGTTAGTGTCTGTTTGAAAATTGGCTATTCTTTATGCTTTCCAGGACCATAAAATGGCAATGATGAGTTTTCTCTGAGCCTACAAGATTTTGGAGGATTAATTCTGATGTTGGTCGATCTAACTGGTGATTTTCCTCTTGAAAATTGGCTTTTCTCTGTGCTTTTGACGACCAAAAAATGACAATGATGAGCTTTCTATGAGTCTACAATATTTCATACAAAAAAGTAATTGATTGTCACATTTGGAGGGTTATCTCTCATGTTGGTGGTCTGCTGAGTTACAATATGGTCCTGATTGTGATTATTTTATATCATATGATAATTTTTAGAACTGAAATGTCAAATACCACCTTATTTATCATTCAATAAAGAGAGGAGTCTCCCAAGCAGCGACGGTATTAGGTTACATTTTCTTTTTAAACATTCTTTGATAAACTATTAGTAAAATAGATCTGATATCAATTGTGGTCCTTTCTCATATTATGTATGCAGCTGCTGTTGTTTCTGTCGGCTCATTGGAGACTAAATTGGACTCGAAGCCTTTTGGTGAATGGAATATGTCAACCTACATGCCAAAGTAAGTATCCAATAGCATGTGACATGATATGTAGAATCTTAAATTTATAACCATTTACTTAGCTGTACACTTTAGTATATGAATTATGTTCAAGTCTTAATATTTTTAACTTCGTTAATTGACAAAAATGAATGTTTGCTTTTACAAAGAGAGAGGAGGGTGGGTCATTCTGGTCAGGTTATAGAAATTAATTTTTAGCTCAAATTTTCGTACATTGATATATAATTGTGTTGGTTTAGGTTATATTTATCTCTAACGGGTCAAATGGGTTAGGGCGTTAAGCAATAGCAATGAGTAATTCAGGTCAAACATGTAGAAAAAGTATTCATACTCCAGAGAAATTCTAAATAAACATTAAATTTTCAATCAAACTTAGGGTCATTCAGGTCATAATACAAGCAAATGAGACCTTTTCTGCATGTTTAAGGCTTTGGTGTATTAAGATGATTAAGGCTTATTTAGATATTAAGATGATTGGTTTTGAGGTTGCTATTGAAAGTTGATATATAATTAGGTATCTTTACTTTCTTCTATATGTTGTTTTCCAGGTTTTAAAGGTCTTAGTTGTGGCTGTTGTGTTTCATACTACTAATTACATGAATGAGTTATGATATTCAATAATTTATGCCTTAAATTTTAAGGTTCTCAAGGTGTTTAGGTGTTCGTTCACGCTTTTGTTACTATCTTATCTAATTCTGAAGATTAGAATGAAATGTGGATGCTTGATCGTATAAGGTTTATCATAGTTGTCCAAAGAATATCATTATTGTCGTGTTTTTGCCTTTAAACTTTTACTGAAATTGTGTCAATTGATGTGTTTAGTAGCATAAACATGTGATAAAATTTTAAAACTTGAAAGATTTATGTTTCTAAAATCTTAATTTCTATGTGTTTAGCTCTTACAATGAATTATAATTTGTCAATTTCATGATTGTGACTCCTACACACGTTATTTTGCCCTTCATCATGTTTTATCTTTGTTATAGATGATCCTATAAAGAAACCAAGAAGAATAGTTGATATTCAATGTCACATAGGAGGTAGCTCGAGGTATCTTGCAAGTAAGCCTAAACAAACAAGTTGAATAGCAGGTTAATATATATTGAATTTCCTTTTTATGTACCATAAACTTTACATATGTAGTTTTTGTGAAATTCTGTTATAATTTTGCTACAACTTCGCTTCTTATGAAATGCTAGAATTCTAAATGACATACATTACATAATAGGTAATTTCATATATCCAAATTTATATAATATACAATAGAAATTGAAGATGAATAGGATACTTTTAATTTCTTTTAGTTTGACCACCAATTTTTATTTTCTTTGTCAAGTTGAATATAATTGTTTTGAAAACGACATGACAATGTTTCATGTTCGTTCAACAAGCCTGTAACAGACTTACTCTACTAATATTATGATGGTAGTATAATTGTTTAGTATATATGTTGTTAGACATGTTTAGCCTCATGTTTACTATATGAATTTTTACTATAATTTAGTTTACAGTTCCAACCCCGCGGCAACGCGCGGGGGGGGGGGAGGGGGGGTCACACAACTCGTTCAACTTAATAAGAAAAGTAAAGTGTAATATGGGGTGACCATTAGATTTGAAATACGAGAAAAGTGTAAGATGATGATGTTACATTAAGATAGCAAAAAAAAATGGAGTGGAGAGTGTAGGGTGTGGGATGACCTTTACTCTTAACCTTATTATTATGGCCCTGCTATATACACAATTAAACAAGCCCTTAGCGAGAAGTCCTTAGCTAGGGGTGTGCATGGATCGGTTTGGATCGGATTTGGCTAAAACCGAATCCAAAACCGAAATTCGGTTTTTAAAATTTTCAAATCCATTCAGATTCGGTTTTTTCGGTTTCGCGGATTTTGGATTTCGGTTTTTTTACGGTTTGGATTCGGTTTTTCGGATTCAAATCCATATGAACTTTTGGTTTGGAAAAAAAAACTAATAATATTAAATTTTGGTCTACTCATTTATTAATTATAGATTAATTGGCTACTAATAACATTCAAAATAAAACTTCAAAATTCATAACGTTGTAAAATGACTCAATCTCAAACAAATCCTTAACGATTTAATATCAAAGACTCAAGGATCCATAATGTTGCATAACAATAAAAAATCAAACAAATCTTTAAAGATCTAATCTCAAACACTCAAACGACATTCAAACAAAAATTAAAGTTACATAATGATCTAATCACAAAGACTCAAAGATCCTAATGATTATAAATAAAATTTTAATTTGAAAACGTTCAATAATTAAATGGATCGGTTCGGTTTTTTCGGATTTTCTTTTTAGCTAAAACCGAAACCGATCCGAAATTTCGGATTTTAGAAAAGTTCAATCCAAATCCGATGGTTTCTATTTGGATTCGGTTTTTTCGGTTTAGTTTTTTCGGTTATTTTGGTTTCGAGTCGGTTTTTTCGAATTCTTGCACACCCCTATCCTTAGCTAACATGTAAGCCCTTAGCCAGCTGACCAATGGTTGTTTTTGTTGTTTTAGTCAACATAGTTATTTTCATGATTTTCTCTTTTCTTTTTATACTGTTACTTTGTTTTGTTAAAGCAAGCATTTGTATGGTAAACCCTTATTCATAATGTTGGGTTTGACAGTGACATACGAGTTACCAGGTGAGTATTTTAAATTTTAAAATAATATCAAACGCGGGATTGATTAATTACCAAATCAGAGTTTATCATAATTAATAATCTGATTAATTCTAATAGCAGCGGAAATAAAATAAAACTCTAGTAACTAATCCTAACGTGTATAGCATGACAAAACCAGACAACAGGATCATGCCAACCATATGAAAATCTTCACCTCTAGTACTTGATTTTTCATAGTTAGTAATTTTGACTTCGCCTGAAAATCTTCATTGCCAGAAGACAATGTAACATCAACGTCTTCTTTCCATTTGAAAAACTTACAATCATATTTCGCCCGAAAATTTTTAGAAAAAATAAGACAAAACTTACAGGCCAGAGATGACGGTCGTAAAATTCATGTCCTTACCGTGTAGTGCCGTAGCCGACAACTCTTGTAACTGCAACCATGTCATTAAAGCAACATACATTTTCATTCGAATCGAGGTTTAAAGTCTTGTGTTTTTTGTCAATATTAGTGTTAGATGAAGAAGAACTAGTCATGTTTGATAAATTTAATTCGAAAAATAGTAAAGGAAAGTGTAATGTATGAAGATTGTAGTTGTAGTTGTTTGGTATTTGTAGGGGTAAAAAAAGAAAAAATAAATCTTTTGTACGACGGTTGTTAACGACCGCGCCGGCGAGAACAGTCGCCCGACCATGAAAAATTCTGATTTTTTGTTTTAAAAAAAATTGAACCTATGGTCGTCGGCGACTCCGACAGCCTTGTCCGACGGTCATCAACGATCGTTGCAGTTGGGAATGTCAGCACGATCGTTGTCGGGAGGACGGTCCGTGGCGACCGTTTAGGGGTACGTAGCACGTTGTCATTGGCTTAGATATACGGTGTCAGGGATGACTGTCATGGGACGGCTAGATTGAGACCAAAGAATTTCAAACGGTGTAGGTCCGAAATCAACCAAACAACACGATATCTAGACAAATACGAGTGCGGAATCCTCGTATAAGCTTGATTCAAGAACCAAGTAGAAGAAAGAGGCTAGATCTAATGTAAAGATCTAGTCTTGAATGAGAAACCCTACTTGAATGAAGCTGATCGTAAACACACACAAGAGAGAGAGATCGTAAACAGTAAATGTGTATTGGAAAAGCTTG